>CAUYON010047767.1:0-17787 GCA_963573935.1 Arctocebus calabarensis
GGATATTTGCATATTTTGAATCAGACAAAAGCTTGATAACTAGGATCTATAGAGAACTCAAATTAATCCGCATTAAAAAGGTGAACAATCCCATATATTAATGGGCAAGAGACATGAATAGAACCTTCTCTAAAGAAGACAGACAAATGGCTAACAAACATATGAAAAAATGCTCATCATCCATAATTATTAGAGAAATGCAAATCAAAACCACCCTGAGGTACCATCTAACCCCAGTGAGAGTGACTCACATCACAAAATCTCAAAACTGCAGATGCTGGTATGGATGTGGAGAGAAGGGAACACTTTTACATTGCTGGTGGGACTGCAAACTGATACAACCTTTTTGGAAGGAAGTATGGAGAACTGTCAAAGAACTCAAGCTAGACCTCCCATTTGATCCTGCAATCCCATTACTGGGCATCTACCCAGAAGGAAAAAAAGTATTTTATCATAAGGACACTTGCACTAGACTGTTTATTGCAGCTCAATTTACAATCGCCAAAATGTGGAAACAGTCTAAATGCCCACCAACACAGGAATGGATTAAGAAGCTGTGTTGTATGTACACTATGGAATACTATTCAGCCATTAAAAAAAATGGAGACTTTGCAGCCTTTGTATTAACCTGGATGGAAGTGGAACATATTATTCTTAGTAAAGCATCATAAGTATGGAGAAGCATGTATTCAATTTTGATATGAGGACAATTAATGACAATTAATGACATGGTGGGGGTGGGAGAAGGGGAAAGCAGAGATAGAAAGAAGGAGGGAGGGGTAGGGAAAGGAAGAGTAGAGAGAGGGAAGGAACAAGGGGGGTTGGGATCTTGGTGTGTGCTACACCTTTGGGGGGCAAAACACTATTGTAAGAGGGACTTTACCTACCAGTGTAATCTGGTATCTTGTACCATCAATGAATCCCCAACAATTAAAAAAAAAAAACACTCTATGAAAGTAGAGGCAGAAGTTTATTCTCAGATTTTATTGACAGTAAAGGCCAACCTTCTTATGAACCAATCTGTTTTCAATCTTTCAATACAGTGAGTTTAAAAAGGCGTATGTTTTTATTTTTAGCCACAAATAATTTAGAAGAAATTATTATTTGCTTCAAACAATTATACATGACCTCAAAGTGTACATGTTTTTCCCTGGCTTTACCTTTACCTTCTTTTATTTTTTCCTCTATATTTATTTCTGGATCTTTCCTTTTTCAAATGTTTCATTTTCATGGATATTGTCTTAGATATAGTCGTATGTTAATACATTTGTGGATGTTAATACATGGTGTGGATGTCGATATAGGTGTACACATACAAATACATGCCTTGATATAGACAGATACAATACAGAGATATAAAGATATATTTTGGAATGACATTGATTACTGTGGCACTGAAGCAGAAGTTACACACTTTATTCAGTGATGATATGACAAATGACTGATAAATATTCAGGCAAATAATACAGGGTATGGCTTGATGCTTACACTATGGTATGCAGACTATGGTATTACAGTATGATATAAAGGTATGTGCAAACTGAATTAAGTATTCTAATTGCTCTCACTGTTTTCTGTACTTTCTTTATTGTATTGTGCCCTTATTGCTTTTTTTTACACTTCTCATCTATAGAAATCAAGAACCTTGTGAACTTTAATCTGAATCTTCAAAATAAGAATCCTAGCTAACTCAAGGTAGTTGCTCATAAAATATTTGTTGATCAATTAATCAATTAGTATTTCACAAGTGAAACACTACATAAAATCTGTTGAAAAATATAAAATAATATGGACCAAATGGAAATCAGACAAAACCTCTCTTTTTTACTTTATGTCCAAACTAATTTTATGATAATTTTCTCAAAATATTTTAAAATATTGATAAAACAATATTAACACACAGTGGGGGAGTAGGTGAATTAGCCTCAATAAATGAAAGCCATCTGTAACTTATTTTATGACATGTATCAAGAAGAACACATTTGACTCTTCTGCAAAATATCTACTCTATGACAAGTTTTGGAATGTGTAGAATAAATTTATTCTTTGTATTAAGAGCAAAGGATCAGATTATTAAGTGAACAGATAATCAAAAGAATAATTTTATCCATTTCCCCTTAAAGGGTAGCTGGTGGATATCTTTAGTGCTGTAGCAAACCAAATTGCTATACAATTTGATGTGGAATAGACTACTGATCTATCTTGGCTTGCTTAATTTGTAGCATTTCCACATAGCACACTTAAGGAGAGCTTTGTGATAATGCAGAAGATAAGGAATTTTATTACCAACCACCTATTATTGCATTTAAAGGTAATTTATCTTCAGCCTTCCTCACAACACGTTTTCTGGCTACAGTCAGAAATATTAACAGATTTTCTAATATTGCCTAAATTCTATGTGATATACTTCTATTGCCTTTTCTAGCAGTCACTACTAAGACATCCAACTATGTAGTCTCCATCTCATGATACAATTAATAACATAGTTTTATAGTGTTCAGATATGAAGTTTTGTTTTTGAGAATTACACATTTGATTGAATTTTTTATAAAGATGTCAAAACATAAATATCTATATGAGAGAAAATAAAGTCCAATTTGAACTCTGTTCATTTTCTCTTATTTCCCTGGCCAAGGGAATTGCTTTAGGATTGTCCATTGTTATTACATCCAAACCACTGCTCAGTTTGTAGGTTACCCATATGCATCATCTAAATAAGTAATCATTAAAACTTTTATGCTAAGTCTTTAGCAAAATTCCATTGGAAAGCAAAGAAGGGGTTTCTTTTTAAAATTCAATCTGTGCCATGACAGGGGGAACTAATTTCATTTTTAAATATTTAATAATTCTGTCACTTTTTTTGATGACTGACAGATTAAATTATTCAAGAAATATTGCTGAATTTTTCTTCTCCTGAGAATACCTGCCCTGGGTACTATCTTTGGTAAGCATTCACCCACTAGCTGTCAAGGTTCTGGGATACAAAAATCTTGCCTTTTCCCATATCTTTCCCATAACTGAATGGCAATATTTCCAAACTAGAGGGAATAAAAAGGTTCTCTGGAAATGAATGTCAGTGGGAAATTCTTATCTTTGGACATTAATAGGTACCAATACAAATACCAGCTTTTCTACGAGTGTAGTATAACTCTGGACAATTTGTTTTACTGTTGAACTTCAGATTAGAAAATGCTTAAAATAAGATTGATAATATTGATCACATAAATAGTAAAATATGTTCATTATATTCAACAAGTATTTGAGGGCTGTGTATATGCTAGACACAGTTCTGTTCACTGTGATGCAACAGTGGAAATAAGGACAACATTTCTACCCTGGGGTAACTGCATTCAACCCCTAGTTTACTTTAAGTAACTGTATTATTTAGGGTAAATTATTTCCCTTACCATTAATCTAAAATGTTTATCCTGGGGGTGGAGCAAGATGGCCAAATGGAAGCAGCTTAGGAAAGAGGTTCCTGTCCAAAAGGAAAAATAACCTCCAGAAACTGCTCAATTAAGCTGAAGACAGGAGCCCAGCCAAGAGAGAGAAATGCTAACTGCAGGTCACCTCTGCTGAAGCAAGCTGCAACTCCAAGAAAGCTAGCTTCAGGTACAAAATTCATCTGAAAGGAAAAGTGTCTGTCCCCTCCCCCAAGAAAGCTGTGTTTTTGTTTTTGTTTTTTGCTTTTTTGTTTCTTTTCTTTTTTCCCTTCATTTCCTCTTGAGGGTTTTTTACAGACAAGCAGTGAACTGTGGCCCTTCTTGTCTCACCCCACAGAAGAGTGCTGTGGAAAGTGGGGTCTGGTTCCCCCAGAGCAATGCTGCTATTACTCTGAACACTCTCTTGCTAGGCAGAAAAATAGAAGTAAAGTTTTCCCCACCATTCTGAAATTATAGTACACTGTCCCCCCCTTACCTGACAAATTAAAAGCCTAACCCCCACTGAGACTGAGGGAAGAGGTTCTTGAACAGTTCCCCCTCCCCACCTGTTGGAACAAGTGTCCCACTGGCAAAAGACGACAAGCCTCCCTTTGGCCAGGGAATCCCAGGCAATCGCGGCCCCATGCCCTGTACCTGAAACCTGTCAGGCTTCCACAGGTCCACCCTCAACCAGGAACTCCCCCAGTGACCACACAGGCCTGTGCGTGGCACCTCCGGGGCCTTCAAAAGCCCGCTCCCAGCCAGGAAATCCCCCAGCAACAGCACGACCCTGAGTCCCATGCTTGCTGGAACTCCACAGGTCCACATTCTGCCAGAGACTCTGCTGGAAACCACCAGACCTCTGCAGGCCCAACCCTGGCCAGGGACTGTTCTGGTGACGATGCAGACCCATACTCCATGGCTGCTGGGCCTGCATAGGCCCACCTTCTGCCAGGGACTCCTCTGGTGACTGCAAGGCCTGGCACTATGCACCCCCTAGGCTTCTTCAGGCCTACCTTCTACTATGGACTCCGCCAGTGACCTTGTGGCCCTGGGCCCCACACCCATCAGTCTTCCGCAGGCCGCCCACCCTGGGTCAGGAAGTCCACTGGTGACCGCATGGCCCCACACCCAGAACAGGCAGGGCGTCTGCTCCACCCACCATGGCCAGGAACTCTGCCAGCAACCACGTGGCCCACACACCAGGCCTACCGGGTCTGCCTCTGGCCAGGGACTTTAGGAGCCCTGCAACTCATGTTCTCGCTCTCGTACCCTCCTTGCCTCAACACCGGCTCTGCCTGTCTGGCCATGGCTTCAGAAGCCGCGGGACTGGGGCCCTCCCTTTAGAGTCCTTACATCCTCTGTGTGGAGCCCTCCTCCTGACCAGAGACTGCTAGAGCTGTGGGCTCTCTTTGCCAAAGTCACCAGGTGCCTGGCACTCCCAGAACCATGTGCACCATCCCCCGCCCTGCTACTGGATTTAGGGGTGCCACAGAGCAGAGCTGGTCCCATAGCCAGAACTCCCTAGCTAGGGCAGTCCCAGAGGAGCTACCCAGGGTCACGCCCTACAAAGTTCCAGCAATAATAGATTTGTTCTGCCAGGGTCTACTCTTAGAGAGACACCTTCTCAACTCGGAGGACAGCCAGAGGCAATAGTGAAAAACAATCATGGGGTGGTTTCAACAGAAAAACTCTGGCAGTATGAATAATCAGAGTAGATCAACTCCCTCAAGGAAGGACAAGATAGATACAGCACAAGATTCCTTGCATAAGCAAATGGCTGAGATGTCAGAAATCGAATTCAGAATCTGGATAGCAAATAAGATCAGTGGAATGGAGGAAAAGATGGAATTAGAATTTCAAGCAGTAATCCAAAAAATTACCCAAAAGATGTCTCAAGAATTCAACGAATTCCAAGACAAAATTACCAAAGATGTTTACCCTTTGAGACAAGAAGTTTCAGCCCTCAAAAATCTGAGAAATACAGTAGAATCCCTCAGTAACAAAATGGAGCAAGCAGAAGAAAGAATTTCTGATAAGGAAGACAAAACTTTCGAATGCTCCCAAACCTTCAAAGAGGAAGAGAAATAGAAGGCAAAAACAGATCACTCACTCAGAGAGCTCTGGATAATTCTAAGAAAACCAATATTTACCTCATAGGGATTCTTAAAAGCGATGAAGTAGCTTCACAAGACACAGAGTCTCTACTTCATGAGATTATGAAAGAGAACTTTCCAGACATGCCAAGAGATTCTGAAATTCAGATAGCAGACAGTTTCAGAACTCCAGCATGACACAACCCAAATGAGACATCCTCCAGACACATCATAATCACTTTCACTAAAGTTAATATGAAGGAGAAAATTCTGAAAATAGCCAGACATAAGAAAACCATAACCTACAAAGGGAAGAACATTAGAAAAACTGCCGTTCTCTCTGCTAAAACCTTTCAAGCTAGAAGAGGGTGGTCATCAACTTTTAATCTCCTAAAACAAAAGAACTTTCAACCCAGGATCCCATATCCAGCTAAACTGAGTTTCATTTATGATAGAGAAATTAAATACTTTAATGACATCTTCATGTTGAAGAAATTTGCCATAACTAAACCAGTTCTTCAGGATATTCTCAGATCTATCTTCCATAATGACCAGAGTAATCCTCCACCACAAAAGAAAACCCACTCAGAAACTTTTCATCAAATTCCATCTTCTACAGTCAAGAAAGGATTAAAAATGTCCACCAGACTTTCAAAAGGTCTATCAGTATTCTCATTTAATGTGAATGGTTTAAATTGTCCTCTAAAGAGGCACAAGTTGGCTGACTGGATACAAAAACTCAGGCCAGATATCTGCTGCATACAATAATCTCATCTTACCTTAAAAGATAAATATAGATCAAGGTGAAGGAATGGTCATCTATACTCCAGGCAAATGGAAAGCAGAAAAAAACAGATGTTGCAATCTTATTTGCAGATACAATAGGTTTTAAACCAACCAAAATAAGGAAGGATAAGCATGGACACTTCATATTTGTTAAAGGTACTACTCAATATGATGAGATTTTAATTATTAATATTTATGCATCCAACCAGAATGTGCCTCAATTTATAACAGAAACTAACAGATATGAGCAACTTGATTAGCTCCAGTTCCATAGTAGTCGTTGTTAATACCCCTTTAGCAGTGCTGGATAGATGCTCCAAAAAGAAGGTAAGCAAAGAAATTTTAGATCTAACCTTAACCATTCAACAAATGGATTTAACATACATCTACAGAATATTTCATCCCAACAAAACTGAATACACATTCTTCTCATCAGCCCATGGAACATACTCCAAAATTGATCACATCCTAGGTCACAAGTCTAACCTCAGCAAACTTAAAAGAATAATAATTATTCCTTACATCTTCTCTGACCATCATGGAATAAATGTTGAACTCAATAACAACAGGAATCTGCATACTCATACAAAAATATGGAAGCCAAATAACCTTATGCTGAAGGACAAATGGGACATAGATGAGATTAAGAAGGAATTTACCAAACTTTTGGAACAAAATGACAATGAAGACACCAATTATCAGAACTTCTGGGATACTACAAAGGCAATCCTAAGAAGGAAATTTATAGCACTGCAAGCCTTCCTCAGGAAAACGGAAAGAGAGGAAGTTAACAACGTAATGGGACATCTTAAGCAACTGGATAAGGAAGAATATTCCAACCCCAAACTGAGCAGAATAAAAGAAATAACCAAAATTAGAGCTCAATTAAATGAAATTGAAAACAATAGAATTATACAACACATCAATAAATCATAAAGTTGGTTTTTTGAAAAAGTCAATAAAATAGATAAACCTTTTGCTAATGTAACCAGGAAAAAAAGACTAAAATTCTAATTTCATCAATCAGAAATGGTAAAGATAAAATAATAACAGACCCCTCAGAAATTGATAAATCCTTAATGAATATTACAAGAAATTTTACTCTCAGAAATATAAAAATCTGAAGGAAATTAACCAATACTTGGAAGCACTCCACCTTTCAAGACTTAGCCAGAACGAAGTGGAAATCTTGAATTGACCTATATCAAGTTCTGAAATTGCATCAACTATACAAAATCTCCCTAAAATGAAAAACCCGGGACCAGATGGCTTCACATCAGAATTCTACTCAACCTTTAAAGAGGAACTAGTAACTATATTACTAAAGCTCTTCCAAAATATAGAAAAAGAACGAAAACTACCCAACACTTTCTATGAAGCAAACATCACCTTGATCCCCAAACCAGGGTAAGATCCAACAAGAAAAGAAAATTATAGACCAATATCACTAATGAAAATTGGTGCAAAAATATTCAACAAGATCCTAACAGAATCCAGCAACATATCAAACAAATTATACACCATGACCAAGTGGTCTTTATCCCAGGGTCTCAAGGCAGGTTCAATATACGTAAATCTATAAATGTAATTCAGCACATAAATAATTTAAGAAATAAAGACCATATGATTCTGTCAATTGATGCAGAAAAAATATTTGACAATATTCAGTACCCCTTCAGGATCAGAGCACTTAAAAAATTTGGTATAGATGGAACATATCTTAAACTGATAGGGGTAATCTATAGCAAACCTACAACCAATATCATATTGAATAGAGTTAAATTGAAATCATTTCCACTTAGATTAGGAACCAGGTAATGTTGCCCATTATCTCCTCTGCTGTTCAACATTGTAATGGAAGTTTTAGCCATTGCAATTAGGGAAGAAAAGGCAATCAAGGGCATCCACATAGGGTCAGAAGAGATCAAACTTTCACTCTTCACAGATGATATGATTGTATATCTGGAAAACACCAGGGATTCTACTACAAAACTTTTAGAAGTGATCAAGGAATCCAGCAATGTCTCAGGCAACAAAATCAACACCCATAAATCTCTACCTTTTATATATACCAGCAATAGCCAAGCCAAAAAAAAAATACTCAGGGACTCTATTCCTTTCACAGTAGTGCCAAAGAAGATGAAATATTTGGGAGTTTACCTAACAAAGGATGTGAAAGATCTCTATAAGGAGAACTAAGAAACTTTAAGAAAGGTAATAACTGAAAATGTTAACAAATGGAAAAATATACCATGCTCATGGCAGGGAAGAATCAACATTATTAAAATGTCTCCACTACGCAAAGCAATATATAATTTTAATGCAATTCCTATTAAAGCTCCTTTGTAATATTTTAAAGATCTCAAAAGAATAATACTTCATTTTATATGGAATCAGAAAAAAACCTTGAATAGCCAAGATATTACTCAGAAATAAAAACAAAGCAGGAGGAATCACATTACCAGGCCTCAGTTTATAATATTAACTGATAGTGATGAAAAATATTTATCTTTTAATGAGGGCACGAACAAAGAGATTTCAAACAGATATGTATTTAGTAAATTAATAAAGTTTTAAATTAGACATATTCAACTACTTTCTTCTCAGGTAGGCTACTATTTTTTTTTTGTTAATCTACAAGATAAAATTCATTATATTTCAATAGATAAAGAGATTTCAATGTTTTTTTGTATTATTTTTACATATGTTTCTATGCTGTATTGAAAATTTAAAGTTTAAGAGAAATAATCTTTATAAAATAAGATTTTCTTATAAATATTTTCATCAGTTTAGAGTAATTTTAAGTCTACACTTATTATCCATGAAATTTATTTCTCTCATCTGAAAATTCCTAATGTATTTCATTAGTAATTATATATCTTATTTGGCTTCAGAGAACAACTTTCATCAACTTCTTAAACAAAAGGACATCAAAAATCCTTTGAAGTGTAGAGAGGTGTTTAGATGTTTTGTCTTTCTTGGGTCAACCTCCTTCTTCTTAAAAAAAGAAAGTCAAGGAACAAAGATCACAATATTTAATTGAATTTAAAAAATTATTTAAAAGAGAATCTGACCTACTTAATTATATTTCCATAATCAGGATATAAAATACCTTATACCACGAAAGGTTTTTGAACTTAATAATGATTCATGGTAACTCTCATAGAGAAGTTCCTTGACTTAGAATGAAGTTAATTCCAACAAACTCATTATAAATTGAAAACATGATAAGTTGAAAACACATTCAATATACCTCACTGACTAAACATCATATCTTAGCCTACCCTACCTCAAATGTGCTGAGAACACTTAGATTAGCTGGGTGAAATTATCTTCTGCAAAGCCCATTTTATAATAACGTTTTGGATATATCATGTAATTTATTGAATACTATAATGAATTGCTTTGGCATTGCTGTAAAGTCAAAAAATTTTAAGCCAAGGGCTAGGTGCAGTGGCTTGCACCTGTAATGCCAGCATTCTGGGAGTCCTAGCTAGGCAGATTGCCTAAGCTCTGAGTTCGAGACCAGCCAGAACTAAAGTGAGACTCCATCTCTAAAAGTAGGTATCCATTGTGACAGGCAAAGGTAGTCCTAGCAACTCTGGAGGCTGAGGCAAAAGAATCACTGGAGCCCACGAGTCAGAGGTTGCTGTGATCTATGACACCATGGCACTCTATCCCAGGTGAAAAGTGAGACTCTAAAAAAAAAAATCTCAAAAAAAAAATACAAAAAATGTAAGTCAAATTTTTGTACTTGGTACAAAATCTGTAATTTAATACTTGGGGAAAAAGTAAATTTCTTCATATATTTATTTAGAAATAAGCCAACATAAATTTTAAATATTATCTGATAAGCACTTTTGTTATTTGCATATGACATAAAGTTTTTACTGGTCTATTAGATAGATTTTTTAAAATAATTTTATTAAATCATAATTGAGTACATTGGTGCAATCATAGGGCGGAATGTGCTTCATATACAATCAGAAATATTTTGATCATACTGTTAGAGATAGCCTTCATGGCATTTTCTTGATCACTATATAAAGACATTGATACTCTACATTTAATAAGTTTCACCAGAACCCTGCTAAGATGCACCGTAGGTGTGATCCCACCAATTGCCCTCTCTCCACCCATCCTACCCCCACCCCTCCCCTCCTTTTCCCTGTATTCTTTTTTTTCCCCCTGTATTCTTGTGCTATAATTGAGTTTTAGCCTTCATATGAAAGCTATAAATTAGCTTCATATTAGGGCTGAGTACATTGGATACTTTTTCTTCCATTCTTGAGATACTTTGCTAAGAAGAATATGTTCCAGCTCCATCCATGTAAACATGAAAGAGGTAAAGTTTCCATCTTTCTTTAAGGCTGAATAATATTCCATGGTATACATGTACAATTTATTAATCCATTCAGTCTGAAAACTCCAGACAGCGGGCTCGACTTCCCCAGATTCTTCCCTCGTCTCCCCGTGGCCCACCTTTGCTTTGCCTGCCCCGTTCCAACTCCCTTCCACTCAAAAACGAGACTATGGCTTTGAACAGACTGTGCATCTCTTCTCACACTTCCTCATCAGACGGAGACAGTCCCAATACTATATAATCCAGCAGTTGCCCAGAAGAAAACGTCCCTGGTCTTTATCTTTCCCTGCATGTGTCCTACGTTGACCCTGCCACTAACCAGTAGAGAGGCCCAGAACATGTCTTGCTGTAAATAGGAAGAGTAACAGTAACAACTTCCTTAGATATTTAGACAACTCTCCCCCTCTAGCCTTTCACCTATCCTGGCAGTAATTAGGATGGTTATTAGCATTCTTATCCCTATTTTACAGATGGAAAAACTGAGGCCCAGGGAACCACAGTTTGGAAGCAGTGAAACAAGGGTGTAGACCTAGTGTCCTGACTCTCAATAGTAACATTACCTACTGGCCATGAGCTGGACCTGTAATGACCTTTAGTTTATCTTCATAGCACCCCAGACTTCACAGAAGAAACTGAGGCTTAGGGAGGCCGAGGGACTTTCCTGAGGTTAGTGAATTCCAAAGTTGGGCAGCAAACCCCCATTTGTCTGCTCTCTGAGCCTTCATTCTCACCTGATGTTGTGCAGCTCCTGGTAGCATTTTACAAGTCTTCGTGGCCCCTCCCTCGGCCTTGTTTTCTCATCTGTGAAATGGAGGCGGCTGTGTGTGAACCTCCTCCCAGCTCTAATATCCTGTGATCCACTAATGTTTCTCAGAAACCAGAGTTCTTCACTGCCAGCTTCTATTCAGCACTAATCATTTTGCTTAATTATGTTGAGCTCTTGAGTGTGTTTCACTGCGGCTGTCAGGGCACTTGAGTTTGTTACGCTGCCGAAGCTGATAGCTGGATGATGGCACCTGTGTGCCATTTGGTCTGTGGCAGCCAGGCAGGCCTTCTCCTTGGCTGCCTGCTACCTGGTCCCGGCTGGATGCCAGCTTCGTTCCTCTGTTTATACTAGAAAGGACCGGGCTTATCTTCAGCTGCAAATACCCGGAACGCCACATCAGTAACCTTTGGCTGAGTGTAAACTGCTGGTGGTGATCCAAAGCCTGGCATGTTGTGTTGTGTGGATGAGGTGTTCAAGTTGAACAGGGTGGAGATACACATCTAATATTCTGACTTCCATTTTGGATGCCTGAGCAAAGATCATTTTGCTCTCAGGCTCAGCCACGGCCACTTTGCTTCCTGGTGGCTTCCCTCGCCGTCGCAATCTTTGCTTCAATCCTCAGGAGGTGCCACATTATCTAGAAAGCTTGCCCTGACATGCTCTGTGGGCATTGGTCCCCCTCCCTATGCCCCTGAATTTCCACCATAGCCCTGGTCCCACCATAGTGAAAAAGTCTCATTATTTTTCTGGCTAGCCCACCAGCCTGCAAGGCACCCACCATACATCCCTGGTCCCTGGATGCTCTCCCACTTATGTTTATTGAATGAAGAATGGGGAATGAATGAAGCAATCATGGCTTCCTCGTATTCCTCCACCTAGTGTTCTGCTCACAGATTAGGAACTGACTTGCCTCTGAGTTCCTGATATCTTCCTTCCTCTTCTGATAGACTTGCTGATTTCGTCCAGTCCGATCTTTCCTCTGAGGCTTCTCCCGGGGCAGCCTGCCTCCAGAACCTCGCCCACTCTCTCTCTCCTTCCTTACCCTCGCGTTCCTCTGAGGGACCAGGTTCCACCTTTGAAATGACACCGAAAACTCTGCTGGTTCAGGAAGTTTTCTCTGGTCAGAAAAGAGGCAGCCCTTTCTCTCTTGCCCTATTTGAAGTGAACACGCATGTGAATTCACGCTCTACACAATCCTCTTTTTTCCCTCTGGATCCAAGGAAGAAATATATGTGGATATATATATATTGAATATATATGGTGAGTTGTGAAAGTATTACTTCATTTGCATCAGTGAATTTTCTCAAATCTGGCTTGTCCTGTTAAAATTCAGATTGTATCTAAATATTCTTCTATTTCTTACAGTCAATGATGGATTTCACTCCAAGACATTCCACTGGGGAGACGTGCTCCGAGGCTTCAGACCTTCATAAGTCACTGGCTGGTCAGAGGGAGGCCTGGCAAGGTCAATGCCACTAGGTGTTATTCCCTGGGGAGGGTTAGAAGGGAAGTAAACTATTGAATGAGAAGCATCTGGATGGCATCCTCCTAGAGAAACAAAATCTATTATGCCACTTAATAGTGACCTCGAATATGCCGGGAAGGTGGCATTACCCCACTTCTCTCATCGTCTCCCACGTTTTTCTTCTCCAGCTCAGTTTACCCAGTTAGTGGTGATGAGCCTCAGATGTGTGCATGGCTGTGGCTGGTGAGGAGGGATCAGCTGGGCCATGTTTAACTGGAGTGGGTTTAAGGATTCCTTGAGATTGCTGGAGGTCTATAGCACTGATTTTCAACTCGAGTGCCATGGCATACCGTTGTGCCATGAAAGGATCTTAGGTGTGACGAGAACATTTTTAAAGATCATTAATTATTTTCAAAAGAAGTTTAAAGCATAGTAAGTATACTCTTTTTTTTTTGAGACAGAGTCTCATTTTGTTGCCCTTTATTGAGTACCATGGCATCACAGCTCACAGCAACCTCAAACTCTTGGTGTCAAGCGATTCTCTTGCCTCAGCCTCCCAAATAGCTGGGACTGCAGCCGCCCACCACAACACCCAGCTGTTTTTAGGGATGGGGTCTTACTCATACTCAGGCTGATCCCAAACTCCTGAGTTCAAGCAATCCAAGCAAGCCTTATCCTTTTTTTTTTCTCAATATAATTTAAGTATACCGTGGAAATTTAACCATAAGTTCAAGTGTACCAGGAGACAAAAAAGGTTAAGAAACACTGGTCTAGATTCCCAGGCCCTCTATCATAATTCCTGATTCAGTGTATATGAGGTGAGTTCTTATTTAGTGTTAATTCAGTTTAATGTAAATACAAGGTTTTTTGTTTTGTTTTTTTTTCAAATAAGCAAACATTGCAAAAGAATAGGTAAGAGCGTGTTAAGACCTGCCATATTTGCCTTCTAGGACCAGAGTCAAATTCTACCCACGCCATGGGAGAGGCATGATGCGTCAGACCTGCCTCAGTTTCTGCTCTTGTCCTCGGTCATAATCACAGAACTAAATCTGACAGGTTTCACCTAGTGGGATGCTGCCGTACTGGTTTGGTATAGGGAGAAAGAATAGAAACTACCCCTTCACAAAGTCTGGTGAAAGCACAAAGATCTTAAGTCTAGGTATGGACAGGTCCATAAATGAAAAATCTTGCCCAGGATTAGACTGCTTATCTCTTCCTCGTGGCTCCTTGTAGCCATAGAAAGCAGAAGCTGCTGGGGCTGAGTCAGACGTTAGGCAGGCGCCTGTACAATCTGTCATGTGGTTTCCATATTATCGTAAAAGTTGATCCTAAGCTTTAGTTGCTCTACTAAGCCGTGTGTCCCTCTCTCAAGTTTGCAACATGAAAGGTCAGGAGACATCTCATTCCTTTGATACTCACTGCTCCAGGAAACTTTAAAGTATAGATTTCTCCCACATCTTACCAAATAGCTGTGTCTACCAGTGAGCTACATGCAGGCTAATAAAGCAGACAGTCCCAGAGCAGCTGGGTCAGCGTGTGGTCAGCTGCATGGACAGACATGATCTTAAGCCCTGCCCCAGCCTCTGAGCCTGAATCAGCTGCTTTGAGTTACTGTGTGACGCTCAAAACTACGGCAGCTGCTTCTTCTCTAGACCTGTTTACGGGGACAGGCACAACACTTTGGGAAAACCCTTCTTGTTTTGTTGGGTGATCGATTCTCAGTTCCAGACTAGTACTGATACTGCAATTTGATCTTTTTCTGAAAAGGAAGAGGGCAGATATTTTGAACTACCAAAGAATTCTTGCCTCATCCTCTGTACTTGGGTAGTTTAAACATCAAATTCTCCATTACCTAAATAACTGAAAAATGTCAAATGCTTTTTAGCAAGGACACATTGGGAGAAGCCAATGTCACATACTAATGTTAAAGTATATTTAGGGATAATCTTCCTAAGTATTTGTTATTTATGTATTTCTGTTGCTCGGAAGCTTAGCTGAAGGGCTACAAGTTGCTAATTTTGTTCTAATACCCTCCAATGACCCCTTTCAGCCATAGTGGCCTGTGTGCCATGGGCCATGTCTCTGGGTTTATTTTCTTCTAGTATTTTATGTACCATCCCCCCTAGATAGTTCTGCGTGTAGCATTGCACCTATTCTATTTATCATCAGTAGCAAAACATCATCCTCTTTGGAAGGTCAAATACAGAAAAAACATTGCCTCTGAGTGGATGGGACAGAGATTTCCTTGGGAATAGTGGATATTATTTTTTAGCTAATAACAATAACTGTTAAGTGCTTATGTTTGTATTTATATTGTACTTGGTCATTTATAAAAGATCTTTTCATCTTTTCTCATGTTTAATCTTCACTGGGACCTTGTGTAGTAGATAAACTCATTCCATTTGCAGGTGAACAAAACTACGGAATCATCACATAGTGATGGTAAAAGATCATATACTATTACCCATCAAAGATGGATAGCAATTGAGATTTGAATGCAGATCCGTCTGACTCCAAGTCCAGTGTTCTTCCTGTGCTGCCTATGTTTACATTTTCCTGAAACTCAGCAAATTTGATAGTGGCTTGGTTGGTCATGCTGGGCCATAATGATTGCATTATTCATGGAACCATGTGGCTAACTCCCTGTGCTCTTGTGTCAAGGCCTGTCCAGATACATTGTAAGCCAGTTACCAAGTTCAAGGCGATGTCATGAGATGTTTTAATCTCTACTTTTCCCTTCCTCTTTGATGTCTTCTTGTTGGCAACCGTAGAGCCATTTGTTACGCACTCAATTAAGTCAGCAGTCTTGTAGTCTTTTGTAGAATGTAGAAACTTCTCGTTTTATGCCTTGTGACTCTGCTTCATGGAGCCGACAAGCGAGATGGCGGAAAAGGTTACAGTCACTCCATTTCTCTATTATCGTCTTCTGCTGAGAGCTTATCACTAATTTTGGTGTCAGAGCAACAGTCATTTTGAGGCCTTATGAAAGCCTACACACTCCCCAGCAACGCAGACAGCCCTGCTGACCTTTGCAGCCCGAGATAATGGCCAAGGCTGTGGCATGGTGACCTTTAGGCCAAGAGTGGGTGGCAGTACTTTCTCTTCTGTGACATTCATTTTGCTTTACCTCTGTTTGTTCTTTTAATTGGAAGCATGTATACCATGTGAATCTGCCTGATTCTCCCTCTACCCTGAGCTCTAAGCAGAAAAGATTATGTCTGGCTGGCTCTTTTTATAAAGCAGTGCTCTAAACACTAAGCTGGGGGTCATTACTAATTGCAGCAGTGACAGACACAAAGGATATTACCAGCAGCTTTTCAGGTCATCGTCCCACCTGGATTGCCCCATGTTTTCTATTCACGTTCATTTTGGCCCCATGATCCCATGAGACAAATCAGATACTTGGTATTTTTTTTTTCTCCAATAGCATGTTTTATTGCACCAACAATCTTGTTATCTAAGAGGAACCACAGCCGTTTCTTCCAGTTCCATCTCAGACTGGCGTCTCCGTGATCCCGTCTGCTGCAGGCTCATTGAACGGTCTCCTTTTCCGTTCCAGGCTGCCGACAACTCTAAGCCTATTCCAAAGATCTTTCTATTTACTCTATTTAGTTCTTTATTGTTTTAACTCTAGAATGATCCCAAATCCCAAATTATTTTCTGTATGTTCATCTTATCTCCCCAGATAGATTTTTTTATCCTTATCAAAGAGAAGCTGATCACAAAAATGTCATAAGCACCTACTGTGAGCTGGGCCCTGTAGTAGGTGTTTTACATGTACAGTTTCATTGAATCCTAACCTGCAAGTTAGATGTTGTTATCTGCATTGGATGGACACAAGATGGATCTTCTATACACTGGGAACATGATAAACTTGCCAGGGGTCACACACAGCTGTTGAGCAGAGAAGCCACCCTACTGTGCAGCTGGCACACACCAGGGCAGCCGGCCCCTGGACAATGGCTGGCGACGGGCAGGGTCCCTCCCACACACACAGATTACCTTGCCCTGGCATCCGCACTCTACAGACACATGGCTGCTGTCTAACAAGAACACCCATGATGTTCTCCTTGAACGTGATGCTCTTCTGGCTGAATCTCATAGGTAGGGACGAGCCCTTGAACCGAGGTTCAAACACTGGTGGACTGTCAGGGCCGAGGTCCCCCTGCCAGGGTCGGACAGGGCTTGTGAAGTTAGAAAAATGCCACAAGAAAGTCGCTCCTTCTCAGTTCACCCGCAAATATTCAACAATGTGGGCACACGAGGGCTCCGGGAGGCTTCACGGGGAGCACAGCAGCTGCGGGCCTGGGCCTCAGGGAGCTGAGACCTTGCCCAGAGACATTTCTTCCTTCCACACAACCATGCAATGATCCAGAGGCAAAAGCCTCAAAACTTAGTCCTGGTTGGCAGTGACCTTTTGACAAAAGCTGAAGAAAAGAAAACTGTTGTGGGGAAAAAAGAAAACAAAACACAACCTCTTTCCCTTTCTCTTTCTCTCTCTCCCTCTCTCCTTCCCTCTCTCCCTCCCTCCTTCCCTCTCTCCCTCCCTTTCCCTCTGCATCTCTCCCTCTCCCTATCTCCCCCCTTTCTCTCTCCCTCTCTCTCCCTCTTCCTCTCTCCCTCTCTCCCCCCTTTCTCTCTCCCTCTCTCTCTCTTTCTCTCTCCCTCTCTCCCCCCTTTCTCTCTTCCTCTCTCCCTCTCTTCCTCTGTCCCTTTTCCTCTCTCACTCTCTCTCTCTCTCTCTCGCCCACTCTCTGTTCTCTCTCTCTCTCTCACTCTGTCTCTCTCCCTCTGTGGCGCCGGGGGGGGGGCGGTGTGGGGGCGGGGGGCCCTGTGGGGGGGTGGGTGCGTCTCTGGGGCCTGGGGGGCGGGGGGGGTGGGGGGGGCGG
>CAUYON010047770.1:0-10140 GCA_963573935.1 Arctocebus calabarensis
GCCTCCCAAGTAGCTGGGACTATAGGCACCCACCACAATGCCCAGCCATTTTTTTTTTTTTTTTTTGGTTGCAGCCGTCGTTGTTTGGTGGGCCCAGGCTGGATTCGAACCCACCAGCTCAGGTGTACGTGGCTGGCGCCTCAGCCCATTGAGCCACAGGCGCCGAGCCACAAACCTGAACTTTTTCAACTGTAAAAATGATAATTTTCTGAGATGTTTCAGGTATCAAATGATATATTTAAAAGAACTTTAGAAGAGCATAAAGCTTTTCACAGCATAAGGCATTATCTTGAGGTTGAGATTTATATACAAATTTTGATCAAATGTGGAAATAGGCTGGGTACCCATAGTTCAGTGGTCAGGGCACTGGCCACATGCACTGGGGCTGGTGGGCCTACTAAATAACAACAAAAAAATAGTTGGGCATTGTCATGGGCGCCTGTAGTCCCAGCTACAAGGGAGGCTGAGGCAAGAGAATCGCTTGAGCCCAAGAGTTTGAGTTTGCTATGAACTATGACGCCACAGCTCTCTACAGAGGACAACAAAGTGAAACTCTGTCTCAATAATTAAAAAAAAAAAAGTGAAAATAAAATTGCATTTTCTTTATTATTTATTTTTTTGGAGACAGAGCCTCAAGCTGTTGTCCTGGGTAGAGTGCTGTGGCATCACAGCTCACAGCAACCTCCAACTCTTGGACTCAAGTGATTCTCCTGTCTACACCTCCCAAGTAGCTGGGACTACAGGTGCCTGCCACAATGCCTGGCTATTTTTTGGTTGCAGCCGTCATTGTTTGGCGGGCCCCCAGCTGGATTCGAACTCACCAGCTCAGGTGTATATGGCTGGCATCTTAGCTGCTTGAGCCACAGGCACCGAGCCTTATTTTTTTGAGACAGAGTCTCATCTTGTCACCCTTGGTAGAGTGCTATAGCATCACAGCTCACAGCAATCTCTAGCTCTAGGGCTTAGGAGATTCTCTTGCCTCAGCCTCTCAAGTAGCTGGGCACCTGCCATAATGCCTGGCTATTTTTTTGTTGCAGTTTGGCTGGGGCCAGGTTTGAACCCACCACCCTTGGTATATGGGGCTGGCACCCTACTCATTGAGCCACAGGCGCTGCCCTATTTTATCTATTATTATCAAGACAGCGTCTCACTGTTGCCCTGCGGTTGAGTGCTGTAGTGTGATAGCTCACAGTAACCTCAAACTCTTGGGCTCAATTGATCCACTTGCCTCATACTCTGGAGTAGCTGGGACTACAGGCACCTGCCACAATGCCAGGCTATTGTTCTTTTTTTTAAGAGATGGGGGTCTTGTTCTTGCTCAGGCTGGTCTTAAATTCCTGAGTTCAAACAATCCAACCATCTCAGCCTTCCAGAGTGCTGGGATTATAGGCATGATCTACCAAACCTGGCCAAAATTGCCTTTAAATATTTCAGTAGGTGGCTGGAAAATTGAACAGTTCTCACTGAGCTGCAGTAGTTTCCTTATATGACTTGTTGCAAGTTAATAATCTCATGGTAAGTGGTCACTATGTTTAAATTTAAAAGATATGAAGAAAATTTAGCACAAAACTAACCCAATTGGGCTTGGTGCCCACAGCTCAATGAGTAAGGTGCTGGTCACATACATTGAAGCTGGTGGGTTCCAGCCTGGCCTGGGCCTGCCAAGCAACAATGACAACTATAACCAAAAAATAGCCAGTCACTGCGGTGGGAGGCTGTAGTCCCAGCTACTCAGGAGGCTGAGGCAAGAGAATCACTTAAGCCCAAGAATTTGAGGTTGCTATAAGCTGTGTCCCCACGATATTCTACTGAGGGCGACATAGTAAGACTCTGTCTCAAACAAAACAAAACAAAACTAACCCAATTGACTTAACTCTTATTCGGCACTTGCTATGTGTCAGTAAATTCAGCATTCTGCAGCATCCCAGGATCAGCAGAGTGAATGGCTGTTTACTTGTCCTAGTTCTGTATGAAGCATTGCGAACGCTGGCGTGGCTGCTTTCAGACTCCATGGAGTGCTCCTTCTCGATGGAGCCCTGAAAGTTCTTAAGGGCTAGAGGGCTAGATGGCCCTAATATAAATATTTAATGTGGTTTGAATCCCAGGCAGGAGGCCAGTGCTAGGTAGGCAGGCAGGCAGGGCAAGAGTGGAGCTAAGAAAAGGGAGAGGAGCCTAAAATTTAGTGAAGGTCTAGAGGATTATTTAATATGAGTATTTAATGAGGTTCAAATTCTGGGCAGGAAGGCTAGTGCTGGGTTAGGTGGGCAGGCAGGCTGGGGTGAGCTAGGCAGGCAGGTAGGGTGGAGGTAAGCAGAACAGGGGAAGAAGCTAAAAAAAATTGGGCATGGGCCTGGGCCCAGTGGCTCATGCCTGTAATCCCAGCACTCTGGATGGGCCAGGTGGGTGAATTGCCTGAGTTCAGGAATTCCAGAACAGTCCCAGCAAGAGCAAGATCACATCCCTAGTAAAAATAGAAAAACTAGGTGTTGTGGTGGGTATGTGCAGTCCCAGTACTCTGGAGGCTGAGGCAAGAGGATCACTTGAGCCCAAGAGTTTGAGGGCATTCTACTCAGGGCGGTGGAATGATACTGTTTAAAAAAAAAAATTGGGGCTTGGCGCCTGTAGGTCAAGCAGCTAAGGCACCAGCCACATACACCAGAGCTGGTTCCAATCCAGCCTGGATCTGCCAAACAACAATGACAACTACAAACAAAAAATAGCCAGGCTATTGTGGCAGGTGCCTGTAGTCCCAGCTACTTGGGAGGCTGAGGCAAGAGAATGGCTTAAGCTCAGGAGTTGGAGGTTGCTGTGAGCTGTGATGCTATGGCATTCTACCCAGGGTGACAGCTTGAGGCTCTGTCTCAAAAACAAAAACAAACAAAAAAACTGGGTGAGGTCTGGAGGGTAGAGGGCTCTAATATTAATATTTAAGGATGTTCAAATCCCAAGCAGGGAGGCTAGGTTATGTGGGCTAGCAGGGTAGGGATGGAGCTAAGCAGAAGATGGGGAGGGGCAAGGGCTAGAGGGCTAAGAAGGCCATAATGAGAATATTTTATGATATTTTAATCCTGGTAAGGGAGGCTAGTGATATACATGAAGTGAGTGGAATAGAGAAACACCAGCACACTGAATCCAAATTAAGCAGGGTTCCTTTATTGGCTGGCGGTCAAGAGCAGGCTTATACCTCAAAGTCTCTCGACCACTAGAAGCAGGGGTACAAACTTTTTATAAGATGGAGGGTAGAGGAGGGGGAGTCCTTACCACAAGCTGAGTTTCATAAAAGCCAACACCTGTAAGGTTAGATCTATAGGGTAAGGGGAGTGCTTACAAGGGAGAGCTGTGGTTTCACAGGATTTTGCAGATTTTGCAGTTTTTGCTAAACTCTGCAGCTTTCAGCTGAGCTTAAAGGGGGAGTGTTGAAAGCCCTTAGCAAAGTCCCTAGCAAAATAGAGTAAGTCTGACTCTGTGTACAAAATGGCGTTAGAGCATTACATTCCCCACTGGTCTTATGTCTGAGTCAAACCCCTGACTCTTTGTTTAGGGGTACTGAGTATATTGAGCACTTTCATTGTAACCAATCGAGGTTTTTTTTTTTTTTTTGAGTTGGAGCCTCAAGCTGTCACCCTGGAGGGAGTGCTGTGGCATCACAGCTCACAGCAACCTCCAATTCCTGGGCTCAAAGGAATCTCCTGCCTCTGCCTCCCAAGCAGCTGGGACCACAGGCGCCCGCCACAATGCCATGCCATTTTTTGGTTACAGCCATCATTGTTGTTTGGTGGGTCCAGGCTGGATTCGAACCCGCCAGCTCAGGTGTACGTGGCTGGCACCTCAGCCCGTTGAGCCACAGGCGCCGAGCCACCAATCGAGTTTTTGTAAGATTATTAGCCAGTTGAGAATACAAGGCCCAATCAGCAAACGTAGGATAAGGAGGATTAGAGGGCTGGCCAGACTAGTGATCAAAGTTGTTAGACAAGGTTCCAATCAAATAAGTTTTGGAACCAGGTCTGAGGATTTTCTCATTCGTTCTTTGTTTTGTCTAAATCATCTCAGACCTTTGGAGGTTATCTCTAGCTACCCCTGTTTATTTGCATGAAAATCTATAGGCATCTCCTAGGGCTGCACACAAACCTCTTTGACTTTGAGGGAGATACAGTTAAATTATAGTCTGGGGTATGGAGACAGTTTGCCTGACCAGTCACATCTCTTAAAGTAAGAGTAAGTGGTGGGGCTAGCTGGGTGCAAGAGGAAAGGTTTTTTTTTTTTTTTGTGAGACAGAGTCTCACTTTATTGCCCTTGGTAGAGTGCCATGGCTCACAGCAACCTCCAACTCCCGGGCTTAGACGATTCTCTTGCCTTAGCCTCCTGAGTAGCTGGGACTACAGGTGCCCACCACAATGCCTGGCTATTTTTCTGTTTTGCAGTTCAGTGGAGGCTGGGTTTGAACCCTCCACCTTCGGTATAAGGGGCCAGTGCCCTACTTGATGAGCCACAGGCACCACCCAAGAGAAAAGGTTTTTTGTTAGTGGTTGAGGGTCTTGTCACCGTAACCCTACGTAATAGACATAACTGACAATCAGAAGCTAAATCAGGTTGAGTTACATTTAAAAGATGTTGCATACCATTTAAGATACTTAACAGAGTAGGAAGCAAAACGGAGTTTTTGGTGGGTTTCCTTGTAGGGCAAAGGACCTTTTAGGTCTGGATTGAAGGAATTTAACAGTAGGTCCTTCAGTTGTGTGAGCTGCCCCATTGGTCTTGCGGCGGGGGCAAGGGGGGATCGCTATTGGGTGGCACAATTAACTGTATTGGGCCAGCATGTATAGAGTTGGAGTTTCCAAGTCTATTTTTGTCTCCAGATTCACTTAGGTGGCCTCTGTACCTGGATTTTTACATCCCCAGCATTCCCTAACCTGGCCTTTACTACAAGACCGTGTTCTATGTTCTGTGGCATACTGGGTGGCATTAAGGTTAAAAGCACTGATTTGCAACCTCTTTCCATCAAGCAACACAAAGTAGGAGGGGGGAGAAGAAAGGGTGCAGAGAAGGAAAACATCTGTGTACAGGAAAGAAATCAAGATTTTAATAGTCTTAGCTTGAGACGGTTTTTACCTGGGACTGCCATCCAGTGGGCTCTGATGTCTTTGGTCTTCTTCATCCTGGTGTGGTGTATCCATGCTGACAAACCATTGACTCTCATAGCTGTTGGGGTGGTGAGGATGATGGTGAAGGAGTGTCACAACCCTTATGGCCTTGGTCTTTGTCACCACAAGAAGGAACCCGGCATGACACGGATTAGAAGTATAAGCTTGCGGAAGGTGAGCTAACCTTAATTGCAGAGTAGCCCCACGTCCCCTCCGCAATGGCTATTTATTAAGGTTATACACAACAGGCTCTGCACCTGTGGCTCAACGGGCTAAGGCACCAGCCACGTACACCTGAGCTGGCGGGTTCAAATCCAGCCCAGGCCTTCCAAACAACAATGACGGCTGCAACCAAAAAATGGCCAGGTGTTGTGGCGGGTGCCTGTAGTCCCAGCTACTTGGGAGGCAGAGGCAAGAGACTCGCTTGAGCCCAGGAATTGGAGGTTGCTGTGAGCTGTGATGCTACAGCACTCTATCCAGGGTGATAGCTTGAGGCTCTGTCTCAAAAAAAAAAAAAAGTTATACACAACAGGTGTGGAGAGTTAAGGTAATTGACATACACAACAGGTGTGGTGTGTTAAGGTAATTACATATGAGGGCTGCATGCGTAAGGATTGCCACGTGTTCTCCTCATGTGTTCCTTCCCCACATGTTCTTTCCCCACAACCCTCATGAAGAACTATTAAGTATCAATGTTTAACACATGCTTACTAGTGAGTGACCAACGTTATCTCACTCCAGAACACTGAGTTACTTGGGGGATTGCCCCCAAGTCACAAAATGTCTCTAGGCTTGCCAGGAGACTGTCCTGTTCTCAGTGTTTCCTTTTAATGTGATAAGACTCAGTGATTGTCTTTTGCAAGCATGATGTCCATTCCCCTACAAAGGAACCCTTCCACTTCTGGAGTATGGAGAAAATTTGAGGCCTTCTTTCCGGAATGACTTAACACACACTTAATTTCCAGGCTGAAAGGCACTTTTGGAATCCTACGACATTCCTCTGGGGACCCTGGTAAGTATCTCGAATCTGGGGGTGGATGCCCCACTGGATTTGGGAGGAGGACTGGAGATACTTTAAAAGAGTATGGTTAGTTATTTCTGCTAACTGAGGGTCATGCATATGGGGGAGCAGAGGAGGAGTTCTCTCACACAGGATTTCATAAGGAGTAAAACCTGCTCTATATGGAGTACACCTTGCTTTTAGAGTTGCTAAGGGGAACTTTAAATTCTAGTGGGTCTAGGCTAAGACAGAAAGGTGTCAGGCCTAGCCTTTAATGGGAAAATACTAGTTAACTCCTAGCAAATTTCTGGACTGCAAGCTTTAAAAAAAAAAGGAAATAAGTCTAGTTCACTGCCAAGATAGATGGGAAAGTACTAATTAATTCTTTGCTGCTAGTTCACTCCAAGTTTCTTGCTTAGCTAACTCCCTGGGAACAGACCAGGAGGTATCAACTGTTCCCAGACCGATTTTTAAACAACACTAGGTGGAGAAAGTACTGAAACTAAGATGTTTTGGGGGAAAGTACCTAAACTAAGATGTATAGGGGAAAATATTAAAATAAAGATGTATGACATATGACTAACCACAAAATTCTGCTTCTGTACAATGCATGCTTGCTACTCTACCCAGAAGCACCTGGACAGCCTCTGTTCCAACCAAGATGCAGGCCAAGAGTTAAAAACCCAACCCCGTAAGCAGTTGGGGCTGCTCTCAGACTGTTGGGACACTGAGGCTGTCACTGGCTGACTCGTCAACAAAAGGACTCCTCTTTAAATTTAACTTGTTTGCAGTGTGGTGTTTGTGGAACTCCTGGGCATAACAGTAGGAGCTCTGTCCACTTTCCACTGTTCTTATCAATGAGTTAGGTTAAAGTTTCTTTTAGGGTCTGGTTCATTCTTTCTACTTGTTCTGAGCTTTGGGGCCAGTAGGCACAATGGAGGTTCCACTGTATACCTAGGGTTTTACTAATTGCTTGGGTCAAAGCAGAAATGAAAGCCAGGCCATTATCTGAGCCCGTTGAAAAGGGTAGCCCATATCTAGGAATAATCTCATTCAGAAGCATTTTTGCAGTGGTTAAAGCAGTTTCCTTTCTGGTGGGGAAAGCTTCTATCCACTCTGAGAATGTATCTACTATCACCAGGAGATATTTATATCTCCTACAAGCTGGATGAACTTCAGTAAAGTCAACTTCCTAACTGTCTCTTGGCATGTGCCCCCTGAGGCAGATTCCAATGGGAAGCTTTGGGTCTACCTTGGCATTAACCTTCTCACAGGTGACGCACGGGGCTGCTGTTGACCAGGATAACTTTGAAAGTCCTCTAAATGCATACCTGGGTTCCAATAACTAGCATTTTCTTGTCTCCTAACTAATTTGCTGAATTAGTTCCCTTCCTACTGACTCTGGCAATTATATCTGGCCTCCTGCAGCCAACTGTAGTTTCTGTTGCCCCTAAAGTGTTAGCATGCTTTCTTTCATCTTGTGAATAATTGGGTGTAGTGACAAGGCTAGGGTCTGGAAACCACACTGTAGTATCTGAGAAGTTTGAGGGCTCCCTAGGGGTGTGCTTCTTTGGGTTTCCAAGCCTTTTCTCTCGTCATCTTATTTATGAGTTCAAGGGGCTTCACAGACATTAGAGCTACTTCCTGGGCTGTTTTGTCTGCCAAGCAGTTGCCTATGCCTGTTGGGGTTTCAGGTTTTTGATGTCCTGGGTAATGGATAATGGCGACCTTCTTTGGAAACCAGAGGGCTTGTAGCAGTGCAAGAATTTCATCTTTAATGGCTTTTCCAGCTGACGTGAGCAAGCCCCTCTCTTTATATATTTTTATTGTGGTATGAGCTGTGCCGAAGGCATACCAGGTGTCAGTATAAATATTTCTGTCTTTTTCTTTTCCCCATCTGAGAGCCTGAGTAATGGCAGTCAGTTCCTCCTTTTGTGCTGAACTATTAGCAGGGAGAGCTTGCACCCAGATTACCTCATTTTGTGTGGTCACAGCCGCTCCTGTTTTGTTGGGAGCCTTCCCACAGACAGCTCCTGCCATCTGTGGTCATTGTGGCCTTGGCAATTCAGAAGAGTGTGTCCCTCAAGTCCTTCACAGTTGTGCACTGGCACTTGTGCATTGACTGACATAATTGTGGCAGGATTTAGATTTTGTGTCTGGGCGAATTTCAATAGTGACTGATCAAGCAGTATGCTCTGGTATTGGGCAAGTCTGGTGTTTGACATCCAGTGACCTGTAGCCACTTGACTGAGGGTCTCCACTGCATGAGGGGCTGTCAAAATCAAGTCCTGTCCCAGAGTCAATATGTCCACTTCCCACACCAGCAGGGCTGTGGCTGTGATGGCTTGTAAGCAGCTCTGCCTCTCAGTGGATACTGGGTCAAGGAGCTTAGATGGATAAACCACTGGCCATTTCCATGGTCGAAAGGGTTAACACTCCTTTGGGAATGCCTCCGGTTTCATGGACAAACAGGTGGAATGGCTTAGTGATGTCTGATAATGCCAAGTGTGGGGCTGTTACAAGGTCCTGTTTAGAGCTTTAAATGCCTGACCCTCTTGGTCTGTCCATAGGAGGGGCCCATCACCAACAGTGGCAGCATATTAGAGCTTTGCAATTTCAGCAAAACTGTGGATCCATAAATGGCAGTAGCCCACTACCTGCAGGAATCCTTGGACTTGCTATTTTTTGGTAGGAATTGGGATCTGCAGGATTGCCCACTTTCTCTTTCCAGTCAGAGTTTATTGGCCGTTTGACAGCAGGTATCCGAGATACATTACCTGAGTGAAACAGAATTGTGTTTTCTTTGCTGTCACTCTGTAATTTCACTTTTGAAGATACTGGAGGAGGTTTTGGGTACATTCTAGACATACTTCATAATTTTTAGTTGCCAAAAAAATGTCATCAACATACTGCAAGAGAGCAGAATTCATTTACCTGTCTTTGAAGATCTTTAAGTCCTTCCCCAGGGCTTCTCCAAATATTGGGGGAGAGTTCTTGAAACCCTGTGGGAACCTTGTCCAGGTGAGTAGGCCTATTATCCTGGATTCCAGATCGGTCCACTCCAATGCAAAGATTAGATGACTGGCCAGGGCCAGAGGAATGGAGAAGAAAGCCTCTTACAGGTCCAGAACTGTAAACACCTGGAATTCTGGTGGGAGGAGACTTAGAAGATTGTACCAGTTTGGGTTAGTCAGGTGAATAGTTTCTACCTGATTTACTTGCTGTAGATTTTGGGCTGGCCTGTAGTCTGCCATTCTTGGATTCTGACCAGAAGGAATGGGTCAGGCCAGTTGGCAGAAAGTTAGGATCTCAGCTTTCAACAGATGCCAGACAGGAGGGGCTATACTCAGGTGGGTTTGCTGGCTAGTTGGGTACTGCCAGATATGGAAGTGGGATGCTCCAGCCAGAAATTGGAACACGACTGGGGGATAGGGTTAGGGTTTGGTTAGGGTTAGGGTTTAGGGTTAGGGGTTACGGTGGAACTCTGTAAGGAGTCAGAGCCCAGTGCTGGAGGGCACGGTGGAACTCTGTAAGGAGGAGCCAGAGCCCAGTGCTGGAGGGCACGGTGGAACTCTGTAAGGAGTCAGAGCCCAGTGCTGGAAGGGTACGATGGAACTCTGTTCAGTCCTCCAGGAGTTCTGGCATCCTGTGCCAAGGGTTAAGGAAGATCCCTGACATGAGTCTGAGCTTCATCTATGTTTCACTTGGGGGTTACAGACTCTGGGCAATCAGCTCACAGAATCACCTTTGTTCACAAAGAGAACCAAGGGAAAAGGATGTAGACCTATCAATCCAAATTTATCATTCACTGGCTAAGAAATGTCCAATGGCTTTCCTATTATTGCTCGGGATGCCAACAGCCCCTCTCGGGGGTGCAGGTATACGTAATCTCATGTGCTTCTGCTCCAGCCTCCTTGTGGGGGTCTAGTACCACCCAAACAACCTGAGAAGATGCCCTTGTTCCAACCTCAGTATCTCCTAATGGAACCAAAGGGTGGG
>CAUYON010047773.1:0-45218 GCA_963573935.1 Arctocebus calabarensis
TTAAAGATAAATATATTCTCACTTGGGAAAAAATAACTTTTCCTTTTTAGTGAAAAGAAATCATAAATAAGATGACTGAACTATTCTTAAAAGAAGAAAGGAAGTGGGGAAAAGCTATTAAGAGTTTGAAAAAAAAAAAAAGAGTTTGAAAATCAGGGCGGTGCCTATGGCTCATCGAGCAGGGCGCCGGCCCCATATACTGAAGGTGGCAGGTTCAAACCCGACCTCGGCCAAACTGCAAAACAGAAAAATAGCCGGGCGTTGTGGCAGGCACCTGTAGTCCCAGCTACTCAGGAGGCTGAGGCAAGAAAATTGCCTAAGCCCAGGAGTTGGAGGTTGCTGTGAGCTGTGATGTCACAGCACTCTACCGAGGGTGATAAAGTGAGACTCTGTCTCTAAAAAAAAAAAAAAAAAAAAAAAATGGGGCGGCACCTCTGGCTCAGTGAGTAGGGCGCCGCCAGCCCCATATACTGAGGGTGGTGGTTCAAACCTGGCCCCAGCCAAACTGCAACAAAAAAAATAGCTGAGCATTGTGGTAGGTGCCTGCAGTCCCAGCTACTCAGGAGGCTAAGGCGATAAATCGCCTAAGCCCAAGAGCTAGAGGTTGCTGTGACGTCACAGCACTATACTGAGGGCAACAAAAGTAAGACACTATCTCTAAAAAAAAATATATATATATATATACACATATATATATGGCTCGGCGCCTGTGGCTCAAGCAGCTAAGGCGCCAGCCATGTACACCTGAGGTGGCAGGTTCAAATCCAGCCCAGGCTCGCCAAACAACAATGATGGCTCAACCAAAAAAAAAAAAAAAAAAAAAAATAGCTGGGTTGTGGAAGGCGCCTGTAGTCCCAGCTATTTGGCAGGCAGAGGCAGGAGAATCGCTTGAGCCCAGGAGTTGGAGGTTGCTATGAGCTGTGATACCACGGCACTCTACCCAGGGCAACAGCTTGAGGCTCTGTCTCAAAAAAAAAAAACAACAAAACCTCAGAGCCCTGTCTTTCCCTGCAGCTCAACATGACATGCTCAGAACCAAACGTAACCCCTTTGCCCCTAAACCAGCCCCTTCTCCAAACTCCTCACTTCTTCTTTTTCTTTCTTTCTTTTTTTTTTTTTAGAAGATAGGGTCTCATCCTATTGTCCCAGCTAGAGTACGAGTGCAGTGACATCATCTTAGCTCACTATAACCTCAAACTCCTAGCCTCAAGCAATTCCCTTGCATCAGCATCTTGAGTAGCTGGGACTACAGGTATGCACTGCCACACCTGGCTAATTTTTCTAATTTTTATAGAGATGGGGGTCTCAATCTTGCTCAGCCTGGTCTCAAACTCTTTTTGGGGGGCAGGTTTTTCTTTTTTTTTTTTGGCCAGGGCTGGGTTTGAACCTGCCACCTCTGCCACCCACTGGCATATGGGGCCAGCGCCCTACTCCTTTGAGCCACAGGCACTGCCTGGTCTCAAACTCTTGACTTCATGTGATCCTCCACCTTAGCCTCCCAGAGTGCTAGCATTACAGGAGAGAGCCACCATACTCCTTACTTCCATCAAGAAAGACATTGTTTCCCTGTCACTTGAGACCTGGAGGAAAGGCCCTTGCCATCCAGAATCCTGATGGCAAGCCCAAGCTGCAGAGGGAAAACGAGGGGAGGCCCAAAAAGTCTGAGCCCCTTGCTGAGTCACACTCAGTGCAGAGGAGGAGCTGGGACTGGACCATGCCTAGGACGCCCTGCCTCCCAGGGCTTCTGCCTCTGTGGAGTCTGCCCTGTCAGTGCCCAGGCCCCTGCCAGCTAGACTAAGGGTGGGACAAGTACTGCGTGGGGTGTGGCGGGAGTTGGGACTGGTAATTGGTAAATGAATGAATGAATGAATGAATGAATGAATGAACGAACGAACGAACCGCAGCCCAAGAACAATACAGCGGAAAGAAGACAACAGGTTCCAACAGCTTCTTCAGAGCCAGGCCTCCTCTCTCGTCTTTCTCAGGAACCCCCACTAGGGGGCAGCATGGCGCAGAGGTCGAGAGCAAACTCTCCGGGCCAGAGGGTCGGCTCAGCCCCGCCTCCTTCACGCACTTGCCGAGGGACCAAGGCCAAATGGCCCAACCACTCAGAGCCCCATTTCTTTCACCCAGAAGAAGAAAACCGCTGTTCTCTTCCCATTCTTCTTTTTACCCAGAGAATCTACCTCACGGGAGAGGCAGCCCTCCCACGTGGCAGATGGCCGACCCTGCGTGGAGCGTGCCCCCTGCCTCACCCCCACTCACGTTCAGCTCAATGATCCAGAGCAGGGAAATGAAGAGCAGGTCGAAGGTGACAAAGAGACAGAAGGTACGGCGGACATCAGAAATGGCCCGGCGTTTCTCTGGAGGCTGCGGGAGGAAGCGCGACGACGAGAGGCTCTGGCTGTGGGACAGCGAGGAGCCCAGGGAAGCGAAGGCGGGCAGGCTGCGCTCCAAGTCACGGGCCAGGTCCCCAGGCAGTTTGTTCATCCTGGTGGGCCCCACCTCAGGGTGGAGAGGGTAAGGCCTCAGCGGCAAGGCTGCAGGGCAAAGCAGAGGGGCCTGTCAGGACCCTGGAGGTCTCTTTACACCCAGTTCCCAGGGGACCCCATTTGCTCCCAAATACATCTAACACACCCCTTGTCCCAACCCACAGCACCTCTGCCCAAATTGCCTGCATTCTTCTCTCTGACCTTGTTCTCCCTGTCCCAAAGCCCAGTACCCAAGATTTACTCTTAGAGGTCTCTGGGGTTCCTCAGCTGGGCATCTACCCACCTCCCGGATGCCAGGGGCACAGCCTGCTCCAGCCAAGCCCAGCCCTGAGCTCCAGATTCTGGTCCTGTCAACAGCCTCTTGCCCCCCACCCCCCAGGAGAAAAGGGCCCAAGCTCTGTTCTTTGTTTTCCAAGCACAAAGCCACTTTCCCTCCCAGCAGCCAGCCCTCCTCTCCCACCCCCTAATCCATGGCAACTGGGAGGGCCTTCCTAGAGCTGCCTGTGTGCTCCCAGCTGGGACAGCAGCTATGGATTAAAGACACCTCTGGCTCCTCTACCACCCCTTAGGCCCAGCCACCATCATCTCTGCCTGGGCAGCTGCAATCTGCTTCCAGGGACTGGACATCCAGGCTGTCCTGCTCACCCTCTGGCATCATGTCTCACAGCACAAAAGCATCAGCTAGACCCTGCCACCCCACCACAACCCTCTCGGACTCCCCACTGATCTAAGGCCAATGAGCACCTTCTCACCAATCCAGGATGCCATGTGGCCTCTGCCTGGCCCATCTCATGGCTCTTCTTATGCGCTGCCTCCCTGCCACTGCTTCTCTGGCCTTCTTTTAGACACCTCAATGTGGCTATCCTATCTTTCCTCAGAGCCCTGGACCTGGCTCTCCCGGATGTCTGGAAAGTTCTCCCACAGTCCTTTCAACTGGCAGCCAAAAGTGCTCTCCTTAGAGCCTCCCACCCTCTTGCCCCCACTCACAGTGTAATACTGCATTACTCTGCTTTATTTTTCCTCAGTGAACTTGTCACTATCTGAAATTATCCTCTGTATTGTTCTATGTTACTGTTTATTCTTTCTCTCACTAAACTGTAAACCAGATGGCTGCAAGGGCATTATCTGACTTGGTCACTGCCATCTTCCTAGGGCCCAGCATAATGCCTGGCGCATCACAGGTGCTTCATAATTGACTGCTGAATAAGTGAAGGCCCCAGAGGGTCTGGCAGAGAGGACCAGGGCAAACCTTAAAGAGAGTAGGAACCAGCCACTCCCAAAGCTAGCCCAGTGTTCTGCCACCCAGTGCCTACATGTCCACAGCCGTGATCGTGCTCACACAGAAAAAGGTGGCTTTTCATATTTTACAGATGAGACAACCAAGACTCAAAGAGATGAATGGATGTGCCCAGTTCATCAAGATCCTGTGCCACCATGGGGGTCTCATGAACTCTAAAGAGAAAGGTACCCTGGAGTACTCCCTCCCTGCCAAGGACACTTGCCCAAGGCCACTCCATAGTCTGAGAGCCCCCATGACAAGTTCATCTCAACAGTACTGAGGCATAGGGTTTCTGCTCCACCAATGCAGTGGGCTCTAAGAAGTCCTGTTTCTTAAGCAAGAAAAGGAAAGGTGCCAGTGAGAGCCAGAAAAGAGCCAAAGCAGGATTCCAACACACCACACACCAGGTTGGTAGGGCCTGAGCTTCTGAATCTTGTCACACCACAGCACCAGGAAGCAGGTGTGGGGGCTGGCAGAAGGGGAGCTCAAGTATTTGTCCCTGATTCTGGGAAGACAGGATCTAACAACTCTCCCCTCTGACTTGCCAGCATACCTTTGCTATGTCTAACTTCCCTGGGCTCCTCAGTCTAACAGCTCCAAACAAGCCCCCAATTTGTGGCCAGCAAGAGGTTCTGAGCAAGCCAGCCCACTCACCCCTTTGCCTCTGTGCAAGCCTCATGAACAGAAGCTGCCTGTTTGTGGCAGAGGCAGGGGCATTCACTCAACTCCCAACCACAGTACACAATCTTAAGAGTCCTCATGACTAGTTCATCTCAACAATACTGGGAAGAGCTAGGCTCAGCTCTGGAAGGAGGCAGTGGAGGGGACATCACAGGCCGCCGGCAATGGGAGCCCCCAATATCCATCAGCCAGATCTGTGGCAGACTGCATGCACAGCACATCTCTCACCATGACTGGCCACAGCTCCAGGGCAGGTGACATTTCCTGTCTCTCACAGCCCTTTTGTGTCCTGCCAGACCTGTCTCTTTTCTTCCCTATCTTCATTTTCTCTCCTCCTGTTTACTGTTTTTGTTTGTTTGTTTGTTTGTTTTTGAGACAGAGTGTCACTCTGTCACCCTAGGTAGAGTTTGGTGGCATCATAGCTCACAACAACCTCAAACTCCTGAGCTCAAGCGATCTTTTGCCTCTGCCTCCTGAGTAGATGGAAATACAGGTATGCACCACAACACCTGGCTATTTTTTCTGTTTTGTAGTGACAGGTTCTTGCTCTTGCTCAGGCTGGTCTCAAACTCCTAAACTTAAGCAATCCACCTGCCTCGGGCTTCCAGAGTGCTAGCTAGATTACAGGCGGAGGCCACAGCATCCAGCCTCCTGTCTCTTTCACAAAGCCTAACTTTCCACTTATATTTTGTGCCTTTTTATCCTTCTCTTCCCCCATCAGTTATTTGGGGGTTTTGTTTGGTTGGTTGGTTGTTTAAAACAACAGAAATTTATTGTCTCGCATTCAGGCGGCTAGAAATCTGAGATCAGGTATCACTAGGATCATGCTCCCTCTGAATCCTCCCTTGCCTCGTCCCTGGCTTTGGGTGGTTTGCTAGAAATCTGGGATTCCTTGGCTTGCAGCTATAACTCCAATCTCTGTCTTCACTGTCACATGATGCTCTCCCTGTGTGTTTTCACATGATCATCATCATCATCTTCTTCTTCTTCTTTTTTTTTTTTTGACAGAGTTTCAAACTATTGCCCAGGCTAGAGTGTTGTAAGGTCAGCCTTGCTCACAGCAACCTCAAACTCCTGGGTCCAAGTGATCCTCCTGCCTCAGCCTCTTGAATAGCTGGGACTACAGGAACTTGCCATGACACTCAGCCAATTTTTCTGTTTTTATTAGAGATGAAGTCTCGCTCTTATTCATGCTGGTCTTAAACTCCTGAGTTCAAGGGATCATCCCATCTTGACCTCCTGAAGTGCTAGGGTTGCTGGAGTGAGCCACCACACCTGGCCTCACATGATTATCTTCTAATCTATGGACACCAGTCATTAGATTAGGAGCCTACTCTAGTATGACTTCATCTTAACCAAGCACATCTATTATGACCCCACTTCCACGTAAAGTCACATTCTGAGAGGTTAGGACTTCAACTTATCTTTTTGTGGGAATATAATTCAACCCGTAACAGTGATATACCTCTTTAGTGTCTGGCTGAGCCTTCTTTTGTATAAAGGGAACAAATATGTGTATGTATTTCTTATATCCCTTCTTCTTCTTTTCTTTCTTTTTTTTTTTTTTAGAAACAAGGTTTCACTTTGTTGCGCAGGCTAGAGTACAGTGGCCTCAAACTTGCAATCCTGCTTCCTCCTTCTCACCAAGCCCAGTCTCCTGAGTAGCTGGGACTATAGGGGCAAGCGCCACCACATCTGGCTATCCCTGCTTTCTTCTGTGTAGGTCAGCTTCCTACAGATGCCCTCGTGTATGGTATTTTTTTTTTCACTTAACAGTATATCCTAGAAATCTGTCTCAATTTTACATTGATTGTCCTCATTCTTTTATAGAGCTGCTTAGTTCTCCAGTTTCAATCACCTATGAATGAGCATTAGATTTGTAATTATCAGAACTGCTGCAATGAATAACCTTGCGCACATATATCTTCATGTTGTTGGAAGTGTATCTTCAGGAAGGATTCCTAGAAGTGGTACTGCTGGGTCAAATTGCATATGCAGTTTTGCTAGATATTGCCAAGTTCCTTTTGCAGTTTGCATTCCCACCAGCAATGCACGAGAATGCCTGTTTCCCCACAGCCCACAGAATGTATCGTCATCCTTGTCTGTCTGTATTTTTCCCCGTCTGGGTCTTCCTTTCCATCTCACTCCCATTTCTGAGTTTTTCTCTCCACCCCCACCAGTGTCTCTCTCTCTCTCCCTCCCTCCCTCCCTCCTCTTTTCTATCTGCTCCCCACCCCCTACCCGGGCTTCCCTACCTCACTTCTGGGTACAGCGTCTCCCCTACTCTGGTCTGCTTCTATGTCTGTCCATCTTTCCCTCTGGCTTTTTCCCTCCCTCCCTGGGGACAGGACTTGGGTGGCAGCAGCTTGGGTGTGAGACGCACTTGGAGTGGCAACTGCACTGACACTCGCACGCCCAGACATCCCCGTTGAAGCAAGAGACGCAGATGGGGCTAGAGCAGAGGTGTTGTGAGAGCCTGGGAGAACTGAAGATGCCAGGAGGTGGGGGAGCCAAGCGTGGGGGCTTGGAGCAGGTGTGGGGGCTGCTGGCCATGAGTCAGAAAAAGGGGGTTCTATGCCACCCTCCCACTGAGAGTAGCTCAGAGTCCAAACAAGAGCCTCTGCCAGAGATAGCAGACCAGTCCAGAGTTGAGAGACCTGCAGCGGGGTCTCCAGACAGGCACTGATTGCAAGTAACTCTGGGCAAGTCCTTCTCACCAAGCCTCTGTTTATCTGGGGGAAAAGGTCAGATGTTTTCTTCAAATCCCCTTTTTCTCTTTTTCTTGAAACATTGTCTCAAGCTGTTGCCCTGGGTAGAGTGCCGTGGTATCATAGCTCACAGCACCTTCCAACTCAAGCTCAAGCAATCTTCTTGCCTCAGTTTTTCTATTTTTAGTAGAGACAGGGTCTCACTTTCGCTCAGGCTGGTCTTGAACTGGTGAGCTCAAGCAAGTCACCTGCCTTGGCCTCCCCAAGTGCTAGGATTACAGGGAGTCCTCCTTTTTTCCTTAATTTTTAAAATTTATTTATTTATTTTGGGGGGGCAGAGTCTCACTCTGTCACCCTGGGTAGAGTGGCCTGGTATCACAGCTCACAACCTCAAACTCTTGGGCTCAAGCAATCCTCTTGCCTCAGCCTCCCAAGTAGCTGGGACTACAGGTGCCCACCACAACACTCAGCTAGTTTTTCTATTTTTAGTAGAGATGGGGTCTTGCTCTTACTCAGGCTGTTCTCAAACTCCTGAGCTCAGGCAATCCACCTGCCTCAGCTTCCCAGAGTACTAGGATTACAGGCATGGCCAACTCCACCTTTTATTAAAGAAAAGAAACTTTTAAAACAGTAAAACCTCATTTAAAATATATATAAAAAACAGAAACGAAACTGCTATGGGTGAAAGTGGCTATAGAGCCCCACAGTCAGCCTTTCTTCAAATTCCAACATCAGCCGAGGCCTCTCTGGCTGCAGTCTGAAAACATGACTCACTAAAATGTCTTTGGAAGACCTTTGAGCTCTGTCACACCACCTGCGAGTCTACTAGTGAAAACCCACATGGCCCGGACCTGCCCCTGAAGCACAGAACAAGTGCTTCAGTCCCCAAAGCACTTGTTCTCTGCTCTAGGTCACCAGGCCATGGAAGGCAGAGGCTGACTGCTGCCAAAGGAACAGCTAGGGCCAGACCCCACCCCGCCAGACCCACCCTCCCACCAAGAAAGAGGCAGGAGTGAGCACTTAGAGGCTAGAGACAGCAGGGCTGCCACCCAGCCCCCTGGGAGCAGCACCCCCCTGCCAAGCCCACCACCTGCTGTCACTGGCCCCTCCCAAGCACCTTCAGAGGTGTCAGGAGGGGAATAGCGCTTGTGGTGTGAAGGAGACTGCCTGTTTGTGGAAGCTGATCTGCTAAGCACTGGGGGGATGGGGAGATTTTACCATCTTAGATTGGAAGGGGAAGAAGGTGGGGAAGGGTGGGCACATCAGATATCTGGGCACAATGGATTATTCCCTAGGCAAAGGGGAGGACTAGGCATGGGTCCTCAGTTCTTCTCTTTCTCACCCCCAGGATATACTAGGTACCAGCTTCACTTGCAATGGGGTGCAGGGTAGTTGTACAGGATTCAGGGCTAACAACAGCAACTAGCAGATAATCATGGAAAAAGGAATGGACTTTGAGGTTAAAGCTTAAATCTCAGACTGCCTCCTTCCTGGCTGTGTGATCTGGGACAAAGCATGCCCACCTAAGACTCAGTTTCCTCAGCTGCATTGTATAACAAACAATAATATACTTAATGCCACTGAGTTGTACCCTTAAAAAAGGTTAAAATGGTAAACCTTAAGTTATATATGTCTTACCATCAGGTTAAAAAAGGCAACCCGAATTCCTGCTTATAGGACTAGTATTTAGGTAAGTGTCAGGAGGGAGTACGGGCAATGCTTGGTCAATGGCAGATGAGACGGAACAAATAGCTGCCAATACCTTTCAGGTAAGAGGGAACTTAACAGGGAGGGAGTCAGAATCCACTACAGTGACCTGTAATAAAAAATCACCCTGGGGCGGCGCCTGGGGCTCATCGAGTAGGGCGCTGGCCCCATATAACAAAGGTGGCGGGTTCAAACCTGGCCTCGGCCAAACAGCAAAACAGAAAAATAGCTGGGCGTTGTGGCGGGCAACTATAGTCCCAGCTACTCGGGAGGCTGAGGCAAGAGAATTGCCTAAGCCCAGGAGTTAGAGGTTGCTGAGAGCTATGTGATGCCACGGCACTCTACCAAGGGCAATAAAGTGAGACTCTGTCTCTACAAAAAAAAAAAAAAAAAAAATCACCCTGAAGAGCCTGGATTCAAATCTGATCTCTATGATTCACCTGCTATGTAATAGCAAGCTCCCTAACCCTTTGGTCTGATTCCCTTGTATATATCCAGAGATGACCCACAGCTCTTGGGCGGTGTGGACCTCCAAATCCTCTACTGAGGCTGGGGGAAGAGCAGACACAGACTCTCAACAACACTCCTGCTCTACACGCCTCAGGAAACACTAGCACTAGCCCCATGCTTGCTATGAGGGCTTCCCAAGGGATCCTTAACTCAGTACAAATCAGGGGGATCAGTGAAGCCAATAGAGAATGGGACTCCAAAGCAAGAGAAAGGCCAGAACTTTGATTCCCACTATGCTAGTCAAATACCATGCTGTGCCTTAGTCTCCTCTTCTGTCAAATGGGGCTAACAATAGCACCTACTTCTTACAAGTGTTAGAAAGATTAAGTGACTTATTCAATGCAGTAGCCTAGAACAGAGTGGTCACTGTATGAGGGTTAGCTGTTATTACTTTCCTGCCTTTTCTCCAGATAAAGAGAGTCTTGAGCCGGGCATGGTGGCACATTCCTGTAATCCTAGCACTCTGGGAGGCTGAGGAAAATGGATTGTCTGAGCTCGTGGTTTCGAGACCAGCCTGAGCCAGAGCAAGACCCAGTCTCTAAAAACAGCCCAGCACTGTGGCAGGCACCTGTAGTCCCAGCTACTGGGAGATGGGGAGAGAACTGCTTGAGTCCAGGAGTTTACAGTTGCTATGTACTATGACACCAGGACACTCAACCCTAGGGCAACTGAGTGAAACTCTGTGTCCAAAAAAAAAAAAAGAGAGAGAAAGAGAATCTTGAGGTCTCACTGCCCAGTGAGATGGCTTTGGGCCACGGCTAGAGTTGTTCTGGGTCAAGCAGCCCCTGTTACTAACAGGCTAATGGGAACTCCACAGATGGGTGGAAAGCAGGGGCCCTGGGTGTGGAGAAAGTTAGCCTTAACCCATGTCCTGCTGCTGGCCAGCCCAGGAGGGAGCTAGTTCAGGGAGAGCAGGATAGCAAACCAAACAGGCTAGGCACCATTCAGGTGGGCCAGTGCAAAAGAAGCTAATCTGGATGGCAGTGGCCTATGGTGGCACCCTACAGACATGTTCTTAATGCATCACACCCCCTCCCAGGAGCAGTGGTGAGAACCCCATCATGAAACTCTGGGAGAGCTACACCTGCTCCGCCAGCCAGGAAGGTGCAGAGCTGATCCCAGAGGCATGTGGGCTGCCCTTTGCTGGGCTGGGACTTGCCAAACACAAATGTTGCTGCCCCCTAGAGCCTTTCCTGGCCAAAGGTGGGTTAAGAGACCTCAGCTGGCACCTATGCAGAGTCCAGTATCATCTCTTTGCATGTCAATTATCAGCAATCCTGTTGTCTCTTCCTTCCAAATGTGGCCAGTGTCTGTCTACTGCTCACCTAGCACAATAGTACTGTACCCTGTCAAAGGCCATCATCTGTCACCTGCTATAGCTTCTTGACCTCTTCCTTATCCTAGCCCCCTGAGACTTTTGTCCATACAGCAGCCAGAGGGATTCTGTTAAAAATCAGACCACATCTCCTCAGTGCCCCAAACCTGCAGTGGCTTCCCCAGAGTAAAGACCAAAGCGCCCACCCTACAAGTCCCTCTTCCTTGAACCCTCCACTCTAGCCACGCTGGTCCCTCACTCTCTTTGGACATATTGCACACACTCCTACCCCAAGGCCCTGGCACCTGCTGCCATGGCAGGAGCTCCTCTCCAGGTCTCAGCACTGCTTGCTCCTCACTTCATTCTGATTTTTATGCAAAACGTTCCTGGGGAGAGACCTCCCCTGAACCCTGTGCTATATTCTTCTTCACAACACTTGTTGTCCCTGACACATGACATCTTCAATGGTGTGTGTTTGCTGCTTGTCTTCTCCCGCTGGCATGTAAACTCTGTGAGAGCAGGGGTTTCCTATGCTCTGTTCACTGATGCGGGTCCAGGACCAGAACCGTACCAGGTTCATAACAGATACTCAGGAAACCACTGAGCAGTTCACATCAGCCTCACATGCACAAGAACACACGGACACTCACACCCAGCTCTGGGAGGAACCCCTTTCTGTCCAGACTGCCTCTCCCAAAGTTGGACTCCACCTTCTGCTGGCATCCTGCCCTGTCCAGGGCCCCAGCACTCCTCCACAATAAGGCAAGGGGACTGGTCTCCTGGGCACCCTCCCCTCCCCTGAGCCCTTACTTGCAGCGAAAAGACTCCAGTTGAAGTTAGATCCCTTTGTTAAGAAGGGTCAAGGAGAAGGAAGAACTCACCCCTCAGAGGGACCTGCTCTTACCAGGGGGTTGGATATCCACCCCATACAGTCCTAACCATCGGTGTTCCCAGGGCACACCACAGTCCGTCTTCCTTCTGTGCCCCAGCTCCCTTTCTCCTCATTCTGGAATGACATCCTCCCTCTGGGTGACTCCAACCCTTCAGAGTCTTCCTCAAATGTCACCTCCTGGGCAAAGCTTTCCCTCACCTTCCAGGCTCCCCTGATCTTTCAGGACTCTGGATTAGCACTTCCCTTATCACAGTTAGACTGGTGCCTCAAAGCTGTCCCCCCTTGAGCAGGCCTAAGGCTTGAGTCACATGCCTGGCCACTTACTTGTGTAGTAAGTGAACTAGTCTGTGGATCCCTAAAGTCCATGCCGAAACAGGGCAAAGGATGTAGGTTTGGGGGTTGGGCATAAGACCTAGAGTCAAAAATCCAAGGCCATTCCTTACTAGACTATGTGCCTTAACCAAGTAACTAAATTTCTCTGAACTTCAATCTCCTTATCTGTAAAAATGGGGAAAATGTAATACCTAATTACTTCACAGAGTTTGAAAGGATTAGAAATAACATGGGCATGGTGCTTACTTAATAGTAGCTATTGCTGCTATTACCCTCCATGGGCACAGTGTCAGAGGCAGGTCCCTGCGCCAGCCATTCTGCCCAAACTTAGAGTCCCAGCAGTACCAGGGATGGAAGGATGGGCCCGAGCCTCAGGACGATGACCTAGGATGGCACATTTTGGGCTCTCCTGTGATTCAGGGTTCATTGGCCCATGTCATCAGCCTTAGGACAGTTGGCATACTGGCCCTACCCAGCCCTACCCACAGAGGGTTTGGGAAGTCCCCTGGAGAAATGGGAATTTAAGGAGAGGAGGGCATGGCTGCAGTAACAAATAAGATCTCAAAGCCAAAGCCTGGCTCGATTTCTCCTTTCCTTCTAGGGAAGCATAAGAGGAAGAGTCAAGGCAAACAGAAAGTAGATTCTTCAGCATACACTCCTCCTCCCCAGCCAGGGAGGCTCTCCCAGTACAGTTTACTGGAAAACTCTAACAAACTGAGATCTACTCAGCTCTCCTTTCCCCCTCATGCCAGGCCCTGTTAATTGTCAGAGAAACCTCAGCTCTGTGAGTCCACGAACTCTGGCCTACTCAGGGGCCAGTGACTCAGGCCTCATCCCATCCCTCAGTGCTACTGAGGCTGATGAGGTCAAATTTCCAGGCTCAGTCTAGGGGCCAGTCATCTTCCAAGAGACATCTCAGCCTTCTCAAAGAAGAGCCCCTACAGGGATTGGGAGTGTTTCAGCATAGGTTCTTCCCAGCACCAGCCCTGACCAAAGGCCAGGATTTGGTCTCTTCCCAGTAAGAAAAAGTTCAGAGAGACATACGATGGTCAGATGGGATAGCCTCCTTGTCTTTTGTTCCCATTGATGTGGCAGCTGCCTTCTTGGTGGCTAGAACCCAAAGGTACTTTCTGGGAGTCAGCTGTAGACCTGGAGTCAGGGGATAGTTCTTTATATTCCTGCTGTGTGACCTGGACCTTACCTCCCCTGAATCTCAGCTTCCTCGCCTGTAAAAGGGATCCAACAACCTCTACCACTCAGTGGAATACATAACAGCTGCCAGATGTGCATGATTTTGGGTCTCACCTACACTACCCTCCCATAATAAGTCTAGGTGTGTGAGAGCTCAATTTAATGCCACATACAGGTATTGAGAGTCTACAGTGTGCGAGACACTGTGCAGGACCCTGTTCTGATCCATCAAGGGCTCTGGGTCTGTTGAGGAAGACTGACATAAATAACATGGTGCCATGCTGTGATTAGTGTTTTCAGGGAGGAATGAACAAAGGCTGTAGGCTCCCAGAGAAGCAATCATCTGACCCCGGCTGGAGTGGGTGAGGTCAGGAAAGCCACAGGGAGGAGGGGCAATCAGACCCAGGCCTTGAAGAATTACCATCTCTCAGCTGGAAACAAGGAGGATGGGCATTCCAGGCAGGCAACAGAACAGGAGGAACAAAGGCCCAGGCTCTGTTCTAAGCCAAAGGCCCAACCCAAAGGCACATATAACAATCCTGCCTTAGGTACTAGGCCTCCAGAACATGGTCCCAGAGAATCATCCACGCTGGCTCCTAAACCAGGGAGATACTTCCTCAAGGCCAAGCAAGGAAAGTAATCACCAATCTCAACAGAGAAAGCAGCCTCTGTTTTCCTCAGCTTCATCTCCCTGCACCACACCACTCAAGAACTAATGCTTGCTATCTAACATCATTTGACCATTTCCATATTTGTTTTCCTGAGCAGACTGACATCAGGTCTGGGCCTGTATCACTCTTTTTCTTAGAGCCAGGGTCTCGCTCTGCCACCCAAGCTAGAGCATTGGTCCAGTCATAGCTCACTGCAGTCTCAAACTCTCAAGCTCAGCCTCCTGAGTAGCTGAGACTATAGACAGGCACTATCACCCCGGGGCTAATTTATTTATTGTAGGAACAGGGTCTCATGTTGTTACCCAGACTACTGGCCTCAAATGATCCTCCCGCTTCTGCCTCCCAAAGTGCTGAGATCACAGACGTGAGCCACGGCACCAGCCCACTTCAAGTTTAAACTTGAAGCTCTATCTGAAGTGGAGCTGTCCAACTGGCAGCTGGATGGCCAAATCTGGATCTCCAGGCATGGGCTACGCTGAGGATGTGGGTCTGAATATTTAGTTGGTGCAAAGCTGAAGCTGTAAGAGTAGATATAACCATCCAGATTCAGTATACGGAGCGAGGAGTTGGGCAAGAGAGGAGAATGTGAAGCGGTACTTCTGACCTACAGTCAGAGCTGCAGGAAGAAAATCACGAGGTACAGAGGCAGAGAAAGCCAAAAAACAAACAAACAAAACCGGCAGAGAGGTGGAACGTGTCAATTAGGGGTGTCGATGCACCTCTAAATACTCAAGAAAGATGCTTTAAAGGGCCCTTTTGATATCAATTAGGAAGTTATTCACGGTCGTTTCGGAAGGAAGTTGGGGAGACACCGGATGACAACAAGACGTGGACCTACCCACCCACCGGAATGCGTAGATGTTTCCCTCCTCCTCCTCCCAAATCCTGACCCTTCCCCATACCTCAATCCTGTCCCTTAATACCCAGACACTGTCCCCCCCACCCTCTCCTATCCCTTCACAGTCAAGAGGGAGGCTTTGGAAGGCGGTCCCGGGCGCTCCCCTTAGCTCTCTAGGGTGGGCAGGGTCGCCGGGAGGCACAGCCTAAGACCCCGAAGCCCGCAATGGGCCGAGTGAGGTCGAGCGGAGGAAGGGGGCGGAACCTGGACGCGGTGGGTGTGGGAAGGGTCGGACAGAACCTAGAACGGACACCAGCAAGGAGGCAGGATCGGCCGGCGAGAGGCAACCCTCGTACCACCTCCGTTCCCAGTAACTTCTCCAGGACCCACCTGCTCCATGTCAGCCACGGCCCCGGTTCTTCCTGCCCCAGCGCAGTCCTGGACCGCGGCACAGGCGGCGCCTCAGAGCGGAAGAAGATCTCGCAACGGCTTCACTTCCGCCGCTGAGTCCGCCCGGGAGAACGAACCGGGGCTCGCGGCTGGCTGCAGCCCCGCCCCTCGCCCCGCCTTCAGCCCGCGCGCTGCTAAGAAGCGTCGTAATATGGGCCGAGGCCGAGGGTAGACGTGAGGAGTGTCTTCCTGAGGGTAGGGAAATGAGAAAGAAACCCAGGGGCGTCATCGTTACTGTGCCCCACAGGCCTGGCACTGTGGAAGATAAGAGAACTTTCTGAGAGGAGGCCTGTGAGGACGAAGGACAGGTCCCTTGGAGAAATCCACACTTTCTTTTTTTTTTTTTAATAGAGCCTCACTTTGTCGCCCTCTGTAGTGAGCTGTAGCGTCACAGCTCACTGTAACCTCCAACTCTTGGGCTTAAGCGATTCTCTTGTCTCAGCCTCCAAGTAGCTGGGACTACAGACGCCCACCACAATGTCCGGCTATTTTTTAGAGAGGAGGTCTTGCTCTGGCTCAGGCTGGCCTGGAACCTGTGAACTCAGGCAATCCACCCGCCTCCGCCTCCCAAGTGTTGGGATTACAGGCGTGATCAACCCCAGCCGGCCTCCACAATTACTCTTTTTTTTTTTTTGTAGAGACAGAGTCTCACTTTATCGCCCTCGGTAGAGTGCCATGGTGTCACACAGCTCACAGCAACCTCCAACTCATGGGCTTAGGCGATTCTTCTGCCTCAGCCTCCCTAGTAGCTGGGACTGCAGGCGCCGCCACAAGACCCGACTATTTTTTGTTTTGCAGTTCGCCAGGGCCAGTCATGAACCCGCCACCCTCGGTATATGGGGCCGGCGCCCTACTCACTGAGCCACAGGCACCGCCCATCCACAATTACTCTTGAAGGACTTTTCCCACCTCTCCCCAATGCTTACCCTACCCCATCCCTAGCCTCTTTCACCCATCCCAAGCCAAGCTAGAACTTCTGCAGTCTTCTTAACAGTGCTTAAGGCTTAACAGTGCCTCAAGCCTATTATATGCAGAAGACTCACAATAGGGTATTGCACCCTTACCCTTGGATGCCCATCAGCCTTACATATTAGGACACTCCATTAATTCCCCACCTCTCCCCCCTCCCCAAGAGAGGAATCTCAACACAGTTATTTACAAAGATTTATTACAGCTTACAGCACTGAAGGGGTTTAGGCCTGGAGTCAGGGAAGAAGCGGAAGGAGGCAGAGCAGCTAAGGGACAAGGAGAACCTGGCTCTCCTCACTGCGTACTCCCTCAAGGATGTATACTAGGCGGCATTCTCAGCATCAAAGCACACACAAAATGCAACAAAGCAGCCTCTGCCAGTCCATCTTCCAGGCACCCACGAAGAGCAGGGGTAATAAGGGGAAGATTTCTAAAATGTTGAGGCTGTGTAGAAGGATGCCTGAGTCCTGGGGCCTGGTACAAGTCGGTGAGGAGAGGGGTAATGACTTGGAATCTCCCATAGGAGAGGGGATGGAGGTGGATCTAAGGGTACGTACAGGTCCTCAGTACCTTCTTTCCCCAAATCTTAGGGTCCTGCCCTATGGGTCTCCTGTGCCCAGGGGAGAGGATCTGAGGAGTAGAATTGTGAAAGACAAATCCTTATTCCTGGTTTCCTGGATTTTTTTTTTCTTTCTTTTTTTTATGAGACAGGGTCTTGTTCTGTTGTCCTGGGTAGAGTGCCATGGCATCATCATAGCTCACAACAAGATCAAACTCCTGGGTTCCAGCAATCCTCTTGCCTCAACTTCTGAAGTAGCTGGGACTACAGGTGCCTGCCACAACACCTGGCTAGTTTTTCTGTTGGTTGTTTTTTCTTCTTTTTGTAGTCTCACTTTATTGCCCTTGGCAGAGTGCTGTGGCCTCACACAGCTCACAGCAACCTCCAACTCCTGGGCTTAGGCAATTCTCTTGCCTCAGTCTCCAAAGTGGCTGGGACTACAGGCACCCGCCACAACACCCAGATATTTTTTGTTGCAGTTTGACCAGGGACAGATTTGAATCCGCCACCCTCGGGTTCAAACCCTACTCACTGAGCCACAGGCACTGCCCATAGTTTTTCTGTTTTTAATAGAGACAGGGTCATGCTCTTGCTCAAGCTGGTCTTGAACTCCTGAGCTCAGGCAATCCACCTGCTTTGGCCTCTCAGAGTGCTAAGATTACAGATGTGAGATTACACCTGTCTGGTTTCATGGATTTTCCAGAGTGAGTTCTCATATCCCACCTCCCACTGGGGAAATGACTGGCAGGGGAAGACGTTGGGCAGCAAGTGCCCAGGTTCTCTGGGTATCAGCCGTAGATGGGCAAACAAGCAAAGACCAGCCTTAGTCTTCTAGAAGTCAGAAGCCATAGCCCTAGCAGGTAAGGGGAAGGACACAAAACAGGGTGGGGACAGAGTGGGTTTCTGGGCAACAGTGATGCCCCCTCCATATCCTCCTGGGAGATGCAGGGCTGGGGACCTATGTGCCATGCTCAGGTGGGGCAGGGCGCCGAGGCTCATCCCCTGGCTCTACAAGACAAGCAGAGAGGGACTCAGGGCCTTGCCCCACCCACTAGGATCCCAGCCCTGCTTCCCCATCACATACTCTCATGCCTCACCACTTAGTGCTGGGTCTTCCACTTGGTCTTCAGAGCTGTCATCTCTCTGGGACTCATCCAGAGGGGGTGGGCGTTCCCAGGGCCCCTCCAGACCTTGGCCATAGTTTGTCTTCTGCCCAGCTGAGGATGAGAAAGAAGGAATAAAAACACAGGCTCTGAGTATCCATCTCACTGTCCTGGAGCATGAGCTAAGCCTTTCTGATGGCTGAGACTGAACTTTCTGTGAGCACACCATGGCATAGTAGAGAGTACTGGACTAGGACAGTTCTTCCATTGACTAGCCATTTGGCTTAGATAAATCAGTGGCTACCTTTCTGACAGAGATAATAAGAGGGAAGTTGTGTAGATTACCTTAAACAAGATAATGGTTCATTCCTGGCAGAGCCCAGCACCAGCACCCACAAGCGAGTCAGCAGTGGTGGTAGTGAATAAGCTTGTCATTTGACCCAGTGCCCTGATGCTTTTCCTGAGGGAAGAATCTCCCCTCACTTCTTTTCCACCTCCTGGGTGTGTGTGTGGGGGGGTTAGTCTTGGTGAGAACTGACTCAACTTTTCCAGCTTTCCCTCGTTGCTAGCAGCCTCACTGCCAGAGATGAAGACAGGAGGCCCAAGCTATTTTGTTTGGGTTAAAAGCCCGATCACTGGCTCGGTGCCTGTGGCTCAACGGGCTAAGGCGCCAGCCACGTACACCTGAGCTGGCGGGTTCGAATCCAGCCCAGGCCCGCCAAACAACAATGACAGCTGCAACCAAAAAAAAAAAAAAAAAAAATGGCAGCGTTGTGGCAGGCACCTTTAGTCCCAGCTACATGGGAGGCGGAGGCAGGAGACTCACTTGAGCTCAGGAATTAGAGGTTGCTGTGAGCTATGATGCCACAGCACTCTATCCAGGGTGACAGCTTGAGGCTCTGTGTCAAAAAAAAAAGCCTGATCACTTCAAGCAGGGCTAGTTGACTGTTCATTACTCCCATAAATACTGAGACCAAAAAGTTTGATATGTACCAGGAGGGAAAACTATGGCATAGCCTCCATGACTAGGCATGGAAGAACTAGGCATGAGTAGTGGCAGGGATGAAATCTTTCTGCCTAAAAATTCTTTGGGCCTTGGAACTTTCTGTGGGTTTCTTTTTGGATCTGGAGCCGTTGGCTCTGAGGCCTTCTGTATAGGTATTAGGCCCCTCCCTCGCCCCTCTTTTGCTGGCAACTGAAGCTGGAGGTGCAGAGGACCAGATTGGTTCTTGAATCCTGGAGTCTCCATCTAGACACTAGGGGGCACCCTCTCACCCCATCCTAGGAAGGAAAAAGTAGAAACAGAGTCCTAGAGAGGGCAAGTCAGCCAGCCCTCTGCACCCTAGCAGAGACCACATTCCAGGTTCAGAAATGCAGGCAATGGGGATCTTGGAATCTCTCAATCATCTATCCCTAAGTGTCCTCACATCTCTTCACTGCCATGAGTGGCGAGTCCTTTTTTGGGTCTACTCTCAAACCTCACATGGCTTTGGCCTTAATTCCTAGGGATGAGAGGATTTATTAGAGAAAACCTGATTGGGAAAAGGACTGACCCATGGATGGAGGAAGCTCATGTTTCAGGTAGGGTGGAGTGTGAGGCATCCTGTGGCGTGAGAGGACAGGAAGCCCCTGTGGTGTTTATTGCAGCCTACATGTGTGAGAAACTGAACTGGGATGGGTTGTCTAAGGATTCTTAGGAACCCACACCTAACCATTGGTGGTGAGGCCCACATGTCACAGTCCCTTCAGCTTACCAGACATTCTGCTGCCCTTCAGGATTTCAGCCTGGCTGTCTTCTTCCTCCTCTTCTTCATCTTCCTCATCCTCATCCTCATCCTCATCTTCTTCTCTTGGGTAACCCAGCTCTCGCAGCTCTCCCAGCTCATCCTCCTCCTCTGAGGCCTGGTTCTCATTCAAGTTGCTGATGGACTGCAGGTGAGACTCAGCAATGCGCTGCACGGCTGTCACAGAGGGGACCCAGGGAGGTAAGTGCTAACCAGAGGCAGTCATCTGCAAAGATCACTCTCTCAGGGACCCAAGTTTAAAGGCCAAAGGCTACAAGTCAGTTTGCTGTGAATCAGACAAGGACAGAAACAGCAAGGAGTAGACTTTATCATGTTTGGCTCTTAAGCTATCTCAACATACTGGCCCCCTGGAGGCTGGCACAGGCAGCCCCCCCACACCATAGGGTGCCAGGCTGGGCAAGACCAGGCAGGCACCAGCAGCTTAACATTCCCTGGCTGCAGAGCTTGATTTGCCAAGAACTCACTTCTGGAGACAGTGTCTACCAGCTTCAAGCCTGGGCAGAAGGCATAAGGCCTGTTGGCCAGAACCTAGGGATTTGCCCCTTGCCATTTCTGGGGTAGTGCCCAGCCTGCTTAAGGCTCACTGCTCACCCTGATCCTTCCTCCCATACTGTGCAGTCAGCACCCCCTGGCATTGCCCAGTCATAGATGCCAATCTGCACACTCCTGTCCAGGCTCTAAGGGGGTTGGAACAATTCTCAAGCTGAGGACATAATAGTCTGCAGCCAGTGGAGTCTGTGCCTGGTGATGCGGCCGGCTCAGATGCGGCCCCTACAATCTTGACCCACATCCCCAAGCTCCCAGCTCCCTCTGTGGTGACCTAGAAAGTGTCCCCAACCCCCGCCAAAAGACCTGCTTGGAGAGGGATGCTAAGGGAACAGTGTGGGCAGTGAAGAGAAGTTTCCAAAAGATGGAAAAGAGTAGGGGGTTAGGAGAAAGGGGTGAGGGCTGAGGGTTCTGGGGATGACAGGGGTGGGGACACTGTGAGGAGAAGCTGCAAGAGCGGTGGGATTCTACAGTATATAGGACACAGACCACAAGATGCTGACAAGCAGGGATGGGGGTGGGGTATGGTTGCAGCAACTTCTTTGGCAGCAGCCCCTCCCCTCAGAAGTCCCAGAGGGGTAGGTCCAGGCTGGAAACCTCCGGTGCAGTGAGCAGGGCACCGCACTCCTGCCAACTCAGGGTCAGGCACAGAGGGTGCATTGTGTGTGCCTGCTGCCCCACCCTGCCCCCAGCTCTCTGCCCAATGCCTCCCGCTGGCTCTGGGCAAGCCACCCAGGCAATAAAAGTGCAATAAATCTCCCTACCCTGGCCTTGGCGACAGGGCAGATCTTCATCTTGAGCCAAGTGTGAAAGCTCCAGCCTTGAAGCACCCCCTCCAAGACCTTGTGTTGTCCACCTCCCTTGAGGGCCCTTGACTCTTCCCCTACAAACCTCTAACCTGCTAGGCACTTCCTTTGCTCATAAAGGGTCCAAAGCCTACAAAACAGTTCCCTTCTGGTACATAAGGGTCTTTGTATGTTGGTGGGGAGATAAGGAGAGGAGGTGGCACCTTCGGCAGTTTTCCTCTCCCCCGCTGGGGGAGGAGAGTTCAGTTCCTGAGCCAGTGACAACAATAGGTGTGTGTGACACCCATGCTGGTGCCTGTGAGCCTCCCTCATCTCACCTCACCTCCTTGCCTCATGAGGCTCTCTAGGGTCTCCTGCCCACCCACCCCCCCAAGCTGTCTTCTCTGTTTCCATCTCTGAAGGCCCACGTCTTCCCTTCTAAGTTTGAAGGACCCCAGCACAGTCCGCAGACTGCCCAGCCCTCTCCTGACCCCTTCCCACTTCTCTGCCTCTGCTCACATGGATTATCCTAAGCTGTAGCCCAAAGGGACAGTAAAGCGGGGGCATACTTTTGACCATCAAGATATGTGGGTAGCACCTTGGACTAAACCTCTTCACCTAGGCTGGCTTCCCCATGCTCCCAATTAAGAGCTTAGCTCTTCACCCTCATAGCCACCCAGCCTCTCCCCAGCCCAGGGTGGGGAGGAGTGGGATTTCTCTCCTGAGAAGATGTTACCTCCTCCCTCATGCCTGCTTTGGGGCCTTTCTACACATTCCTATGACTGGGGAAGTCCACCAGATGCTGGACCACACTGCCCACTTGCTGCAGCTGTCTTGTCCTGGAGAAAGAGAGAGAACCTCTGCTCTTCTCTCCTAACTTCCCAGCCTTTCTTCTCTGTTCACAAAACCAGCAGGCAGGCTGACAGGTGCACCTGTTGACCTTGGCTCTGCTGGGAACTTACTAAACCCAGCCCCAGATTGCTCTCAGCACAGCTTCCAGTTGGTCTGCCAGCCTCTGTAGGAGGAAGGGGGCTGACAAGGCAGGAAGAGCCTCAGGCAGGGGTTGAGGTGAGGGTGTGTACACATCTAGGGCTCAGTTAGGATAGGCCTTCCACACTCCACTCTGGAGCCCTTCCCCTTCAGGTGTATCTCCCAAGCTCCCCTGCTAGACACCAAGTCCAGATTGGCCTTAAAGCCCCTAGGATTCACACCTCCTCCTCTTTGCACACCTTTTTTCCCTCTCCCTCAAATGCCCTGGCCTGCCTGTTACACTTCTATGAGCCTTCAAATCCAGCCTTAACCATCCTCTCCTCTGTGAAGTCTCCCTGAGCCTTTGAGGCAGCTAAGTGTCCCAGGAAGGCAGGGACCAAATTTTACTCCTTATTCTCCCCAGTGCCCACCAGTGAGGCCTGGCACATACTAGGTATTCAGTAAGTGTGTGCAAAAGGAATGGCTTGCCTTTGGATGCAGAAAGGAAAAGCAAGAGAGTCCAGCATGCAGACCTGTGCAAATGGGGGAGGGGGTGTGTGATACCAGGTGATAGGAGGGGGTGAGAGGTGATCTGAGAAAGGGGAGGTGCAGACTGAGTCTCTTTCACATGGGTGTGTGCTGGTTATTTCACACCAACTTTTTTTTTCAACTCCACAACCTAAGGTTAGAGCCTACAGCTGCCTCTTTCAGCCTTTGGGCTCCTTGTGTTTTGCAAGCACAGATTAAGAAAGGATTGGTCTTTAAATTGGGGTTGCGATGCACAAAACAATCCTGCCCCACTGACAAAAACTTAACATTTCACCTCGCTCCCCCAATGTCAGCCTAGAACTGTCTAGGCAGGGGACAGACAGACAGATAGGTGGAGGGTAGTACCTTTCAGCGAGGGGGGTGTGTAGGCACAGGGATTGGATCTCTTCGACTTGAGGTGGTGTCCCTCTCCTGAGGCTCTCTGCCAGGGAAGTGCCAGGTTAAATGGGCTCACCAGTGGCCCCTTCCCTTTACCCTCCCTCCATTCCATCTTACCCATGGCAACCCCACTGGTCTAGCCTCTGCTAGTGGACCTGCACCTAGCTTGAGCTCTCCACCCTGTTGCTTTGGGAAGGTCCCCATAAGTTCAGGGCAGGACCCTAGGTGCTGGAGCCTGAGCAGAGGAGGATCTTCTGGTGGCACCCTGGCAGGCACTCTCAGAGGAGGTGCTGACTGATATGCTAATGTGTCCTGGGTGGCACTGCAGGCTCTCATCCATCCCACCCCAAAGGGCCCAGGTATCCTTCCTTCCAGCTGCCCTGGGAAACTCACCTGGTGGGGGGAGGCCTCCTCCTCTGAGGGAAGCCACCAAACCAAACCAAATCAAACAGAGAGAGGAGGAAGAAGGAAGAGGGAGAGAGAGAAAAAAATCCAAGTTACCTTCCCCAAAGTCTCAACCTCCAGGGCAAAGAAAAGTGTGCCCCTTCCCTCTTGATGTTGGGGGTTTGCCATGTTGATAAATAAACCCAAAAGACTTGGGCTCCCAGAATTTATCCACTCCCCTGGCATCAGCACTGTCTTCTACTCAAGGGACTTTGGTAGGGCCCCTAAGAAGTCATCAGAGTTAGGGCTGGGCCAGGACTGGGTGGGCAGGGAAAGGGTCCTACCTGGTGAGGAGTGCTCTGAGACCCTGAACAGCATGGCAGGGGTTGGTCTCCGGCGCCGGATCTAGGGAGATTTGGGGTAGGGGTACAGGATAGACACCTGCAGCCACCCCCACCCCTAGAGAGCAGGGAACAAACAGTGCTTTGGAGTCCCCAGGGAACCTTTGAATCAAAGACTGTCAGAGCTAAAAGGAGCTCTGTAGCTCACTCAACCCCCTCATTTTCCAGAGGTGAAAACCCAAGGCTCAGAGAGGTTCAGTAATGTGTTCAAGGCCACATAGCAAGTCCAAAGGTGGAGAAAAAACCCTAGCCACTGATTTCCATGGCCATCTCACTCCATGGCTACTCCAGAACAGATATTTTTTCCTCTTTGGTAGAGACAGAGTCTCACTTCATAGCCCTCTGTAGAGTGCTGTGGCCTCACACAGCTCACAGCAACCTCCAACTCCTGGGCTTAGGCGATTCTCTTGCCTCAGCCTCTCAAGTAGCTGGGACTACAGGTGCCCACCACAATGTCCAGCTATTTTTCTGTTTTGCAGTTCTGCTGAGGCCGGGTTTGAACCCTCCACCTTCAGTATATGGGGCCAGCGCCCTACTCGATGAGCCACAGGCACTTCCCCAGAACAGATATTTTTGTTATCTTCTTCCACCAAGGCCCTTTCTCCAATTTTGGAAGCCCTTGGGAGCCAGAGCTGGCTATAGCTTCAGCTACCAGGGACGGGCCCTCTGGGGAAGATGCCTCACTGGCCATGGCACCCATGTGGCCCTGCCATCTAAGGTCAGCTCAAGGGCTCCAGAGAAACCACACTCAGCTGCAGAGCAGGGCTGAGCCCCGGCACTGCAGCAGGCTCTGGTGGGGGACTGAGACAGGGACCAAAGGGACTTGGGGGTATCTCTGGGCTGGGACTGGGCCCCTCTGGAGGTCTCTGTTACCGAGCACTCCCAGCAACTGCCACCACCCCCCACCAGCAGCTTGGCAATCAGACCAAGGGTAGGTTAATTAGGTCCCCTTTGAGCTCCAGGGAAAAGCACAAAGAGAACCAGGTGAGTTAAGCTGAAACTGCTGCCTCCCCTTGTCAAGCTCCCCACACACCCTTCAGACCAAAAGCTGCTTAGGCCCAGGACTCAACCCTCTGCCCCATCACCCCCTAAAAGCACTTGGCCCAATTTTCTCTGCTGCTGCGTTGGGAGCATCTCAGCAACAAGTGACCCCCTGCTAGGCTGAGTCCTCTGTCACAACCTACCCACCCCCACCTTGGGGGGCCTCCCAGCCCCCAGGAAGGCTCTCCCTAAAACTCAGTAGTCTGTGGGAAGAGGTCTGGCTCCTGAAATGACTGGTCATCTCTCCTTGGAACCTGACAGCAGAAGGAGGTCAGGCGTTCCCAGCCTAGGCGCACACAATGAACTAGAGAGGGGCAGGGCAGTGGAGTAGGGGGCCTCAACTCCCGCTGTGTAAAAGGTCAGCGTTTGAAGTTCGTCCCATTTGACAAGGTCTGGGCTGGAACTGGGGCGAAGTGGTCCTGGTGGTAGCCTAGGGAAAGGAGCTAGCCTAGGGGGCTGTGCAGAGTCGAAGGGATAGTCCCCCCACCGGGGACGGCCCGGAACCGGCCTGCTCCCCGACGCTCGTTCGCTGACGGGAATTCTCCGGCCCCAGGGATCCGGAGGGAGGCCCCGGGAAAAGTTGCACGAGTCTCCAGCGAACTTTCCGCGCGGCCTCGCGCCCCAGTGGTGGCCGAGACCGAGTCCGGGGTGTCCTTCTGCCCCCACCCAAGCCAGTCCGCCCTCCAGCACACCACGCTGGAGGTGTGGGGGGCGCTGCCGGGGTGGGGCGCGGCCCCCTTACCATCTCCACCTGGCGGGGGTCGAGCTGGCTGGGAGGCGCGGGTACCGAGAACTGGATCTTCTTGCGGTCCTTGGGGTCCATGGCGGCGGGGCGGACAGCGAGGGTGGGGCACGCGGCTCCGGGTCTCGGCTTCGGTCCCTGCTCGGCTCCCCCGCGTTGCTCGGGGCGCCGCGCTGACGGCGGGCTGTGTGTGGCGAGGAGGAGGAGGGCTGTTCACGCACAGATAAAAATACCGCGCTGGGCGAGGGGAGGGCGCGGGAGCGGGGAGGAGGGGTCGGCCGCTCGGGCTCGCCTGCGGGGCCGGGCTGACGCGCCCCCCGATCTCTCCGGGCTCCCTCTGGCTCTCGCGTTTGCCTGCTCCGCTCGCTGCGCGGGGTCAGGGTCTCGGTCGCCTGGCGCCTCCGCCCTCACGCTCTCGTCCCGGGGGCTCTGTCTCTAACCTTCCCTCGCTCTCTCTGAGAGTCTCTGCCTCTCCCGCCTTCCTCTATCTCCCTCCCTCTGCCTCTCTCGGTGTGTCCCTGCCTCTTCTGGGCTCAGCCCTCTGGTCCCAGCCTTGGGGTCCTCAGCCCGTCCCCTCAGCGCAGTGGGACTGGCGCCGGCTGCTTGGAGGGAGGGCTTAGGCGAAAGTGGCCAATAAGCACTGAGAGCTGTGTTCTCCTGGGGCTGGGAGGGTGGGGGGTGCGAGCCAAGGCCGGGCCGGGGAGCCCCCTGCGGTTTCCCCAGAACTTGAAGTTGCATTATTGATGGAGTCCAGCAGCGAGGATGAAGGGGCAGGAAGAGGGGGAGGCAGGACTCCAGCTTTTAACCACTTCATGGCCCTGATACTTGGAATTTCTTGGAGGCTGTGAGGTCCTGGAGAGAGTGCCAGCATGTCACGCTGTGGAATGGGGGTGCCCTAGAAATGGAGTGAATATGAACGAGTTGTGTGTGGGAGGACACATGTCAGTCATCATGGCAGGGACTGTGTGCAAGGAGTGTCAGGGGCCCTGTGGTGTCCATACCTGGGTGGTGGTCAGTGTGGATCAGTGTGAGTCTGTGTAAGTGTGTCAGAGCGTCAAGGATTCCTGTGTGAGTGGCAGGGTGTGGGAGGACTGCGTGCGTTTGGGGGAGGGTGTGGGTGTGGGGGAGAATGTCAGAGGCTGTCAAGGTGATGGGCAGGCGTGTGCCAGCTTGCAGAGGGGTGGGGGCACTGTACCCACAGCTCCAGCCTTACAGTAGACTGGGTATGAGATTGTGAATGTGTGAGTGCTCTTGGGGGGGCGGGGAACGGAGATATGTCCCTGCCATGATGTACCCTGGATTCACGTGTCTCCTGCCTTGTCTCCCCAGATCTATTGGGAAGTGCAGAGCCAGCCCAGAGTTGGGGGGGGTTGGGGGCTGCCTGTACACGTGCCATCACGTGTGTGAGTTTGGTACATTGGGGAGCAGAGCTGGGGTGGGGGAACATGTTCTCCTTTCTGAGGTGTGAGCCTCTCTCTCTCCAGAGGTGTGTGTGTCTCTGGAGCAGGGAAAGGGGAGGAGAAGGCCTATGGGTGGAATGTCCCTGTCTGTTTGTCCAGGCCTGAGTGTCTTTGCAGGATCTGGTGTTTCCTCTACAGAGCTATGTGTAAGGGTCTGAAAGCCTCTCTCTGGTGCTGAGAGAGCACATGTGTGTACATATGTGTGTGACTTCCTGGGGCTCTGTTAGTGTTGATGTCCTCTCTCCTGGTCACTCAGGCCGGGAACTGCCAGGAGCTCTCCCTGCCCCCCCCCCAAATGCTTTTCCACTCCCAGCTGTGCTGTGCTGGGGCCTTGGTGGAGTGAGAGGCCAGAGGAATGTTATAGAAATGGGGTCAGGGCCCACTCTGGGAATAAGTGGGTGGCAGAAGGGGCACGGCTTTGCTCATGGGAGTAGAATGTCCTGGCCACTCAGCTCCACATCTGCCAGCCCCTGGCCTGACTCAAGTCCCTGGGTGTTTGTTGACTTATAATACTTGTTGGGAAATAGCCGGATGCCAGGTTGCTGGCCCAGGGGTATGGGCATCACTGTCAGTCACTGGCTTGGCTCAGAGCCCCTCTTCCTGATGGGGTGTGGTGGGGGGTGGGAAGTGGCAAAGGCCAGTTTGGCGGTGTCATAGGAGGGTGAATGAGAAGGCCTGGAAAGTAAGAAAGGTCGCAAGAAGGGTATGGCCCAGGCGGTAACCTTAATAGCCACTGGGCAAAGCTGGGCCAAATGGCTTTTAGAGCTGGGGGTTGTGAGGAAGGATGGGGGGTGGGTGGGATGAAGAAGATAGAGGAGAACTGGATTGATGAAGAGAGGACAGGGTGGCATCACCACCAGTTGCACCTCGGAACCTATCAGAGCCAAAAAGGCCTTGGGAAAGGTGGCACCTGAGACAGAAGGGCTTGTTTATGGAGGATCTGACAAAGAATTGGAGCTCTAGGAGCCCCAGCATCAGAAAAAGGTCTCCTGACCCCCCTAAGAAGGGAGATGAAAGCAGAGAATCTTCCCTCTCAGATAGGCCTGGAAAATGGGGTCTTTGGGCATGGAGGAGAGTCTCTGTCCTCTCCCCCCCGAGTCTTGGCCTGGCCACCCACACCTCTGGCTGCTAAACTCTGGGGCCAAAAGGGGCAAATAAAGGGACAGACTCAAGGAACAGATAGGAAGGAGGTGGAAGGACCACAGAGACTGCACAGAGACAGGAGATAAGAGAGAGATAAGGGGGTAGGAGAAAGGAAACGAGAGACAGAAAAGGTGAGCAATGGAGAGACAAAGGGAGGCAGAAAGAGAAAGAGAAAGCCTCGGGAAGGAGAGAGGCAGGAGACAGAGATGGAGAGGAAGTAAAAATAGCTCAGCATTAAGATAATTGCAGCTCACAGCTCTGCCCTCCGTTAGGAATTAAATGAGGTTTTATTACTTTGATTTTTCTCTCCTGGATCCTACGCGACTTCTCAAGAACTTGGGGAAAAGTTTTTCAGGTGGGCGGCCAGGTGGTGGGGGCCGCGTGGGCGACAGAGGAGGAAGGGAAGGGGATTTCTGGGAACAAGAGGAGGGGTGGGCAGGGGCAGGGAGTGGGGAGAAGCTGGTGAAGACGGTGGAGCCCAGTAGGGGCTGGAGAAGGTAGCCAGAACCAGGCACATGGAAGGAGGGGGCACTGAGAAGCAAGGTGCCAGGATGACCTCCATTTACTTTGACTTAGGATTAATCATATGTAAATGAGATGTAAAAATAATATGCCACTCCTTGGTTATTATTCTTGAGTTAGAAGCACAGGCAATTGGGTCCAAGGAACAAATTCAAGACCTTGTTTGACTTAATTGTGACTGAACTATGGGTCTTTCTGCTTGGACTGACAAAGTTTATGGTAGGGTATCTATTAATGCATCAGGCCTGAGCACAGTATTTTGAGGCGTGTCCTTCCCAATGTTTATCTTTGCCCAATGTCTGCCACATGGCACCTGGCACACAAGAGGCACTACATTCACCTTCTCTGGCAGGTAAATTTGGGAGGGTGATGTGAAGCCTCTGCCCTCCTTTTGAGAGTCGGGTATGCTCTCCACAAGCGAGATGCGGACACGTGGACAGAACACAAACTAGGGTGTTTGACAGGTCTGGGTAGGAATCTCAGGTCTGTAACTTACTGTGTGAACTTGGAAAAGCATCTTAGCTTCTCTGTGTCTGTTTTCTTATGTTTCACAGCCCACCTCAGGGGTAAAATTTAATAAAGCCGGTGCAATGAGGCGGAGAAGGGTGGATTGCCTGAACTCAGGACCAGCCGGAGCTAGAGGGAGACCCTGTCTCTAAAAATAGCCGGCCGTGTGGCGGGCGCCTATAGTCCCAGCTACTCGAGAGGCTGAGGCAAGAGAATCGCTTGAGTCCAAGAGTTTAAGGTTGCTGTGAAGTATGACCCCCACTGCAGTCTACCAGGGGAGAAGGGGCGACAAAATGTGACTCTGTCTCAGAAAAAAAAGAACAAAAACGGCCCCCAGTCCAGGACAAGATTCCACAACAAATTTCCGGCTTCCCTGGAGCTCTAGGGTTGCAGTTCCGAGAAGTGCCAGAAGGTGGCGGAGTCGGCCAGGGTTTGGGCTCCTAAACGGCTGGCTCTGAAAGTCTGTAGTTGGGCATCACACACGTGATCTTGGCACCATGGACCTGAACTGGAGCTGGTCGGATCGTATCTGGCAGCTGGAAGAGAGGCCTCGGGAAGTCCCGGGAAGCAGCCTTAGAGGAGCCAGGGACAACTTTTTCTGCGGCTGAGGAAAGCATGGGAATAGAAGGAGAGGAAGAGAAATTCCAAGGCCCATCTCCTGTAGGGAAATCCGTGGACAGTTACAGGAGAGGCAAAAGGTGCCGTCACCTGGAATAATAGTGACCCTAGGACAAGTGGGCAATCGATCATCTGAGACATTCCTTTACACGTTCATCCATTCATTCGTCCATCCTCTTGCCCATTCAATACATTCATATTGGGTCCGTAGGTGCTTTTTAAAACTTCAACTTTATTGAGTTAGAATTTACATGCATGCTCCGCGCCTGTGGTTCAACGGGCTAAGGCGCCAGCCACGTACACCTGAGCTGGCAGGTTCGAATCCAGCCTGGGTCCTCCAATCAACAATGACGGCTGCAACCAAAAAATGGCCGGGCGTTGTGGCGGGCGCCTGTGGTCCCAGTTACTTGGGAGGCAGAGGCAGGAGACTCGCTTGACCCCAGGAATTGGCGGTTGCTGTAGCTGTGATGGAACAGCACTCTATCCAGGGTTACAGCTTGAGACTCTGTCTCTAAAAAAAAAAAAAAAGAATTTACATGCAATAAAATTTTAAATATAATTTCAATGAGTTTTTGAAATTTTTATATATCATGTGACCACTGCCACGATACAAATACAAAATGTTTTCATCACCCCCAAACATCCTTCTGCTCAAAGTACATATCCCCGCTCCTGGGTGTATCATAACTCTTAGCACACTATTTGGAGACGTGTCATTCCTGCCATCTACCTTTACATCATCACCTGCATGCCACAGTGCCTAGCATTAATGTTATAGAGAAGATGGAATGAGAAATGAATGAATAGGTGAATACATGAGTCGTAGAAACTGACAGCAGAGGACGTATGATAGAGCACTTTTATTCTGTTGAGCACTGGGCTAGACACTTTATATGCATTATTGCATTCAATCCTCACTAGTATCATTCCAATTTATAGATGAGGCAATTAGGTTCAGAGAGACTCAGCAGCTTTTTGCCCACAGCCTGGGTTAAAACGCAGGTAGTGTAACCCCAGAGCCTTCACTGTTTGCTGCTGCCTTTAACACATTTAGGACGGACGAGTAGAGGATCGCTTGTACGCGCTGTAGCGGACTTCTCTCTAGATCAGGTTTCTCACCCAGCCAGGTTGGGACCGACTTCGGAATAGGCAGAAATCAATGTGCTGAAGCTGCCCTCTGGTGGCATAAGGGAGTACAGCAGTATCTGTGCCCTCTAGCGCCCTCAAGTGGAAGCTGGGGTGTTGTTGAGAAGAGACCAAGCAGCAGCCCACAGCGGGGACAGTCTCAGCCCCCGGCACCTGGAGACCCCCTGCTCTGGCCACTGCCTGGTGCCCCCCGAGGTGCCAGCTGAGGCTGCCCCCGAAGAATGCCAGCTGCCGGAGTCCGCCGCCTCCTACTCCCTCCACCAGCCTCGCACACACTCCAATCCCGGTCCAGTCGGCTGCTTCCATTCCCTGAAGAAGAGCCCCTAAAGTTAAAACAGCTGTTAATTTATAAACCAATTTTTCCGTGACTGCTTAATAAATCGCCAGCAGCTGCTCTGCCCCCTCCTCCTGCCCAGGCACCCGGCCCTGGGGGCTGCACGGAGAAGCTCAGAGCTGCCAGCCTGTTCCTCCTGCCTCTTTCCCCCAACACCCCCCCCCAAAAAAACACTGCCCCCAGAAACTGGGCGTGTGTGTGGGAAACCAGATAAACCCAGCTTCTCTGGTCTTCAGCGAGTGCTGAGATGAGGACGGTGTTCTCTTCTGGTGGGCTGCAGCCCACAGGCCATCCCTTTCTATGCTCTACACCCCCTCCCCCTAGACTTCCAGGCCCACACGGCGGGTGTCAAAGGTTTCTCTAGTTCCAGGGCAGTGGAAGTGTCCAGATTCCCTGGAGATGGTCCCCTGAGCCAGAAGTAAGGGCATCCGGGTAGGGCCCAGGATTTGTCCCTGATAGCACAGGAATCTCAATTTTCCATATCAAGGTGGTCCCCTGACAGATGTTAACCAACTCCTCTCTCTCAAGGCTGGGAGAGCAGCAGCCTACTCAGGGAGGTACCCTCACACATCCTAGGATAATACAGAGGAGCTTAGGGCTTCTGAACATTCACTTTGCCCAGCTTCTTTATTTATTTATTTATTTGGAGTTTTGGCTGGGCCGGGCTTGAACCTGCCACCCCCGGTATATGGGGCCGGAGCCCTACTCCTTGAGCCACAGGTGCCACGTACTTTGCCCAGCTTCTTCTTCTTCTTTTTTTTTTTTTTGAGACAGCACCTCAAGCTGTCACCCTGGATAGAGTGCCATGGCATTACAGCTCACAGCAACCTCCAATTCCTGGGCTCAAGTGAGTCTCTTGCCTCCGCCTCCCAAGTAGCTGGGACCACAGGCGCCCACCACAACGCCTGGCCATTTTTTCGTTGCAGCCGTCATTGTTGTTTGGCGGGCCCGGGCTGGATTCGAACCCGCCAGCTCAGGTGTACGTGGCTGGAGCCTTAGCCCATTGAGCCACAGGCGCCGAGCCCTCAGGCTGCTCTTGAACCTGTGAGCTCAGGCAACCCACCCGCCTTGGCCTCCCAAGTGCTGAGATTCCAGGCATGAGCTACCTCCCCCAGCTCTTTCTTTCTATGTTTAGAGATGGTCTCATTCTTGCTCTGGCTGTCTCAAACTCCTCAGTTCAAGTAATCCACCAGCCTCAGCCTCATAGAGTGCTAGGATTATAGGGATGAACCACCATATCTAGCCAAGATCCTCTTTCCTTTTTTTTTAATATGTTGTTTAGGATATTGCATCCTCATTTATAAGTGAAATTTGGTTGTAATTTCCCTTTATAATAATATATTTTTTCCAATTTTAATATCAGGTGTATCCAGATGAAATAGAATGACTTTGAAATATTTCTTCTTTTTCTGCTGTCTATAAGATTTGGCATGATCTGTTTTTTTAAATTATCTTTTACTTTTATTTATAAATATTAGTTGTCTATTTTTTGAGACTTTGGAAAAAAAAATAAGAAGTTAATTGATGACTCCATACTGAGCCTCAGAAGTTAAAGCATTCTATAATAGACATGCTCTTATTTGACAATGTGAATGTTACTTTCTTTGCATTATTATTAATTTTGCTTAATATTTCGAGGCAGTACTTGTCTGATTTCTTTTCTGAATGTATTTATCTTCATTTATTCTTTTGGAGGTTTTTGTTTCTAGTCCTTATCTTAAACTAAGGACTGTTATTGCTACTAAATTTTAAGCCTTTTTAATTCTGTGAAGGCAAAAAGTGGAAACCTAATAAACACATGTATATGTAAAAATAAAAAGAAAAGAAAAAAAACTATTTGAAGATATTAATATGGATTGTGGTTTAGAAAGAAATTTACGAAAAGAACGTTAAGGGGGAAAAAAACTCCAAACTCCGTAAAATACTTCAGAGAAGTTTATTCTGAGCCAAATACATATGACTGGCCCAGAGCACATGGCCTCAAGAGTTCTGGAAAATGAGCCCACAGTAGCCTGTAACAGTTCGGTTTTGTATACTCACAGAGACAGGAATTACAGGTAAGATAGTATGTCAATATGCAGGGTATACATTGGTTTGGCCCCAAATGGTGGGGCATCTCAAATGAGGGGTTTTTTACAGGTTATAGGTGGGTTTAAAGATTCTTTGATTTGTAACTGGTTAAAGAATGAAAGTTTATCTAAAGGCTTGAACTATTTTAACTTAAGATAAGGATGTCTGTTAATTAGATAATAGACTGGATATTTAACATTTACCCAAACTCAAGTGATCTCTTAAGTAAATTCATGCCCTACAGGTGTGGTTTAAACTTTGTCTTGTACAAAGTCTTTAGGTCTGATAAAGATTTAGTATCTCATTGTCATAAAGAGTAACTCCACGGGGGACAAAAACATGATAAGGCCTGTTTGGTCCCCTTCTCTGGGCCACAACTCAGTTGACAGATTTTTCGGGGGTCCCCTTGGTCAAAAGGGTATCCATTCAGTCTGTGGAGGGGTAAAGATTTAATTTAGTTGACAATTATCTCAATCCTTCAATACCCAAATTTAACTAAACCATTCCAATGTAAAGCATAAAACAAAGATATTTTTGCTAAATATTCTGGTCTGGAGTCTACTAAAGAGATAGTTGTTAAATATCTTAACATCAAGCTCTAGAATCATATTACAAGGCAAATAAATACTTTCAATCATTTTTTCTGAGTTCATAGAAATGATTTTCCATCTTGAAGAATAGCTATTATTAGCCATCTAAATTTTTTATCAGACAGATAATGGCAATATTGATGCTTCTGGAAAACTGTGACATTCATTTTGATGATCTAAATTCTGAATACCTGCATGCTCAAGTAACATTAGAAAACGTGTTCTCAGATTTTGTTTAAGCCAACTCTAGATGTAATATCTAAATCTGAATTTACCTATACTGATATTTTCATCAACATTTTAAAGGCAGACTAACATAAAGAGAATTTGCTTCACATTCTTTTTTAAACTTGAGGAAGATTTAAAATTCTTGGCACATTTTAGCATTTGTTAGTGGCTCTTATCCTTTTTGATAATATTTTTACATAAAGCTGAGATAAATTATGAGTTCCTCTTCTAATTGTATTTCTACTTTACCTCAAGGAAAACCCACTGTTATTCAAATCAATCTTTACTCCCAGGATGGTTGCTAGTGACACCCTGAAATTAGCATCTAACAGCCTCATCAATTCCAGATGACAAAGAAATAAGTGCCCCTATTGTATGATCAGGAGTTGGTTTCAAATCCAAAGAATAGTCTTGATTAATTTCACCATATTTTGAATCCTTAAAAAGTTCAAGTCTTTTAAAGAATAAGACAATTGTATGACAGATTCCTTTCTTTTCCATCATATTTGAAACAGATATAACCTTTCCAGTCATTCATGTGAAAATTGATTTTAATATCTAGGATTGTATTATACTTCCTCTTACAGTCAGGGGTTTTGGAGAATTACTTTTCTATTATAGATTTCTTTGGTGAAGTCTTAAATTTGTTACCTTTAATTATTTTTTCCAAAAGCCGTTTTATGGCATTTGAGGCTATTGAAGGAAAGCCTAATTGAAAATTTACAGGTAAAAAAAAAAAAGAGCTTTATCTTAAGTATGCAAGGTTGTAATTTACGGATAATCCTCTCCAATGGTAGAGAACATAGAAATTGTCATTTTTGGTAGCTCAAGTCAAAAGAGGTCTTACATTTTCAAAAGACACCTAGAAACATATCCTTTCTCCCATTGTTGAAGTTCTTTAAAGGGATATGTGTCATTTCACTTTCTCGGAATGGAATAAAATAGAAAAAAAGAAAAAGAAGAAGGATGAAGAGTCAAAGCAAAAAGGAGAAAGGAAATAACCTTAACAACTTTAACTCAAGTTAGATTGTCTTGTTCTGATTAGTGGATAGCTAGAAATACTGGCCCAGACTAATACTGTATCATTAGATTATATATATTTACAGATCTAATTCCAGTGATCACTGTATCAGTTTTCAAGGGAGAGTTGTTTTACTTTCACTATCTTTTCTATTATTTGTTGTTAAGCAAATTAGCTGTTCCTTTCTTCAAATTCACTGTTTTAAGTCTCACTGCAAATATGGGAAACAGGTAGGGGAGTTTAAATGTTAAGGCTGTGAGAATATTCCCCCTTTTCTAAGATCATAGTCTATCCCAATCTTGGGAAACTGATCATAGAGTGGCATAAGTACTGTTAAGGACTGAATTTTATCTTGGAGAAATTCTTATATTGAATTCCTAATCCTCAGAGTGACTGTATTTGGAGATAGGATATTTAGAGAGACAATCAAAGTTAAATTGAGAGAGGATACCTGAGAAGGGTGAGGTGTAGGAGAACTGGTCTTCTCAAGGAGACCACAAGGATACACCTGCAAGGGCCTCTCCATGGTGACTCAGCTCTTGGGAATCTGTAAACTTAACTTCCTGGAACTCGGAAATTTCCACTTCTGTGAAATCCTGCATTCTGTGGGGGCTGGAATCGCATCTCCCATTTGATTCAAACTGGCTAATGAGAAGGGTACCTATGGGTTGGCACTTTTTGACTGTAGATAAAAAGAGAAAGACTAAGCCAGTCCAGGAGCATGGCCATTTGGAATTCTATGTTGTAAGCTCTTGGCTGGTGAATAAAGTCCTTCTTCTTATCAACATGGTGTTTGGGTGCTCTTTCTCTCCCTTGGCCCTTGTTTTCCTGCAACTAAATGAGGTCATATGCACGGATCCCAAGCCCAGCAGGACTGGCGTCCACACAGGAAGAGGCAGATGCATTAGAGTTGTACACTTGTAGAGAAAAGGCTGCCACCTGCAATCAGGAAGAGAGGCTGAGAGCACAGGTGGTGGAAATGAGATGGAGTCAGTCAGAACAGGGCCACCGTGACACAGCTGATTTGGTCCTTTTAAATCCTATGTGACCTTCACCTCCTGTCTCCCATTCTTATTGTTTTGAAAATTTAGCTCCACCCTAAAGATGCCCATTATGGATAGTTTAGGAAGATTGATTTAGGAAATTGACTTTGAATCAGAAATGTTACAATAGGTCACTACCTTATGCTGATTATTATTTAAAACAAGGGGTAATGTGGCCTTCATGAAGACTGATTTAGCAAGTTAATTTTGGAATTGGAAATATTGTCATAGATTGTCACCCAGTTGTGATGATTATTAAATTAAGAGTTAATGTGGTCTTTACTTTGAACCTTCATGTATAAAACTGTGACTTTGGAAATGGAAGAACAAAACAGTCTTGGAGAGGTTACTCTCACTGTTCTCCTGAATCACTGGACGGCTGACAAATAATTTTTGATGGACCTATCCCCATCTCTGCATACTGGCTCATAGTAACAGGTGGCTGGACCCTCTTTGTCCTTCAGGTAAACGAGGCCACACCAGAAACCAACTCTGCTGGCACCTTAATCTTGGACCAAAAGTCTCCAGAACTGCTAGAAAATAAATGTATCTTCCTGAAGGCACTCAGTCTGTGTTAACTGTGTTATGGCAGCCAAAGCAGACTAGTACAGACAGTTGGGATTTAATCTTCATAAACGCGTGGGCACCAAATCCACGTGGTGACAGCCGAGGTGGCAGGAGAACTGACCTCTTCACTCCAGCCGCACCGACCCACCACCTTATCCCTGTGGCCTCTCCCCTCCCATCTGTCCTTCACAGGCAGTGCTCCTCTTACCTTGACTGGGGGAGACCTCACCAGCCCAGTTTGTCCATTAAGCCTTGCACATTTTTAGGTCTCTCTATTCTCCATGAATTTATTCTTTGAAGAAGCTCATGTCGATTGTTGCCACTTAAAAAGCTCTTATTGTGGTTAGCTCTTTGCCTCTCTTTGGCATTCAGTTTTTAATACAGTTTTATTGATTACATCAACTCCCTTGACTGGAGTTTCCCATCGGATAGCAATCAATGACTACACATTTCTTACTATTCCCTTTGCCTTCATCGACATTTGTTGGTCGATTGATTTTGCACTTTGCCTATTTATCCCACTTGATAAAAGAAAGGATTTCTTTTCTTGTAGACTTCAACACCCTCTCTTTATATATCTACATTATTGTAAAAAAAGCTTTGAAACACTATAACCAAATGTTGTGTATTATGTTAAAGTTGTATAGAGTTTCTCTAATATTTGATGCATCTTTATATTCATTTTTCTTAATTAAACCTAAGTTACTGCAAACAAAAAAGAAAAAAATAATTCTGGATTGTTTTTGAAAAAAAAATTAATCCCAAGGACAGATGATCTATTTCTTTTTATTTTTCTTGTTTATGCCCAGCTTACAATCTCGAAGTCTATCATCTATGTGACTTATTATCTGTTAAAATCTTTTTATCTATCACATATTTGAATTTAGCTATCACATATTTTATTTATTCATTCATTTATTTATTTTTTGAGACAGAGTCTCACAATATCACTCTGGGCAGAGTGCCATGGCATCAGAGTTTATGGCAACCTCAAAGTGTAGGCTCAAGTGATCCTCCTGCCTCAGCCTCCTGAGTAGCTAGAACTACAAGCACCTGCCATAACGCCCGGCTAGTTTTTCTGTGTTTCGTAGAGACCAGATCTCCCACTTGTTCAGTCTAGTCTCCTGAATCCTGAGCTCCAGGGATCCTCCCACCTTAGCCTCCCAGAGTGCTGGGATTACAGACTTGAGTCACTGCACCTTGGCCTCTTCCACATATTTTGAATAACTGACACAAGTTGTGTATTGAAAGATGAAGCATTTAAACATAAGTTCTTGTAATTCATTAGAATTAGACATAATGTCTCCTTTTCTTCCTTAGAGTTAGAAAGAGAAACATGTTCCTTCCCTGTGGGGAGGCCTGCTTGTTCCATTTGGCAGTTTACATTCTCATTTTTTGGAGACCCTCAAATAGAGGCGCAGCAGGATTCTGTTGTCCTGGAGCCAACTTGGACGAGATAAACTCCTGAAATTGTAGGGTTGAGATGCTGGGTAGTTACACAGTTGGCGGAAAATACTCTGCCACCTTCCTTAGCTCCTGCAGCAAGAGTGGACATCTCAGAGTTTCATTCTGAACTTGCTTTCTCTGTTGTGAAACAACAGGGCATTTGAATCCCAGTGTCTCCTCCACAGAAAGGTCTGGGACACAGCAAACCTGCTGGTTCCCTTGAGAGAATATCCTGAAGGTGGTATAGAACAGAGACTTCAGCATCTCTGCCAATCCTCTAGTCTTGACCAGAATTTCATTTGAATATTGTTCAGAGTAAAGATACACAGGAGAGACAGATGCAGAAAGTTTGGAAAACTAACGATTGTTATGCTGAGGTTGTTTATGTTACTCAGATAACCAAAGCTCACAGACCAATCAATACCTTTAGCAAGTTATATATCTTTAATTAAATTGTTTGGTAAAAATATTAGGTTTAAGATTTCTTCAGTGATTATCTAATCATCATCAAAGTTATTCCCAATTTTTTAAGGTTTTGTATGAATTTATAACAGATATCTAAAATTGATCATAGATATCTAGGTATTTCTTGGTTGGTTTGAATGAATTACAAATCAATGCTCTTGGTAGAAAATATAGTTATTATTAAGGATGTTTTATATAAACTTTAATAAGTGAGAATTTAACCTTTTGTGCTAATTTTTAGGTTTCAAATGACTAAGTATTTGAACCTTATAAATCTTGGGAATCTAATTAGACAATGTTAAGGTCTTTCTAGTTGAAGCCATGGTGTTTCACACTGGGAAAATCAGCAAGCCTCGGGGTTTGTTTGGTATAGAGGAGTGTCAAATTTTCATGGATAATTTAATAGCTAATAACTCTAATTCTTTCCCGTAAACCAAGAGATGATAAATAATGATTGCACTAAAACTGTGAAATTAACCCTCTAGGCTAATGAAATTTTTCAGGAATCACTGAGGAAATTAATTTCTGGTACTTACTGCTTCTTTACTGCGAATCTCTCCAGAGTTGTATTATATCTCATACCGTGACAGAAAAGGCACATAAACACATTGGAATGATACAATTCAAAAAGAATTATATATCAAGGGAAGCTTCAAGTATCTATCATCTCATATTCTCACATTGACTAATCTATCATAGAGAAAAAGATAATTCTATTTGGAACTCAGAATGACATTTTTGTTCCTCATAATTTTTTGATTTGTGCACCATCCAATAATGAGATTCCATAAAGAAAGTCACATACCCTGTGAAAAATGGAAAACGTGTCTTGGAATTGTATAGCATCTTGGGATATCTTGTTTTAAGGATACAATCGGTCAACTCAAATTGTTACTACAAGATTAACTTCTGAAACTTTACATAGGGTAACGGGGCTTCTACGACTCAGTGGCTATAAATAAGATGACTGCAAACATTAAAATTCTCTTTACCTACCGATTCTATATAAACTGTAATATTTTAATCTATCAGAAGATATTGGATCAACTAAAATCAAACAACCTTCCGTTTTTGGTCTCTAAATGAGCAGAAATCACAGCCTAGAAGTCCAATTTCAGAGACCGCAGGATTGTTCATGGAGCATAATCCAACCGCACATGTTTACATAATGTGGTTTATGCTCAGTCTGACCTTGATGTTTCTAGCCTAGAGACAAAAGCTTTGCAACCCAAAAGGAGTGAGGAAATAGCATACTTTTAAATCATGCATTAGCACTTAGCATTTGGAAATCCCAGTTGCAATGGCCAGAGTTAAGGCAGTGCAGATTTTTATAATCGAGTGCACCCAAACACAGGATAGCAGGAAGGCCCTTGGGTGAGCAGAGTATTATCCCAGATCCAACATTCCTCTCAATTAATGGAACACCTATAGTGTTCAACAACAGCGTTTCCCCACGAAGATTTATGACCAGAATTACCTCATTGAAGATTGGCCTGTAAATGGAAGAAACTCTCCAGAGCCACTTCTCTGCCTCTTCTATAGGGATTGAGGAGGGCATTGAGAAATTTCTCCCGACACCAATTTAAATTCTGTCTATCTGAGTTCCTGCTATTGATTTCTTGTAAATGCTGAGATGAAAACTCTGGTCATAACCCTAAATAGTAGGGCAAGTCATGGACTGGGAAAATAAAGTGATAAAAGATGAAGACAACACGGATAATTTTTGTATTATGATTTACAAAATTTACCTTATAGGGAGACGGGGTTAAACCCAAGACTAAATCTGGAGTGAGTTGATTTACTGAAATGTGAGGTTTTACTAAATGCAAAATCCTATTTTCTTGTGCTCTCTGCCAAAAAGCCACAGATATTATGAAGTTAAATAAAACCTAGGCAAGACTAATAGCTCCTTAAGTCACAAAAACCCTTCTACTGAAACTCACAGAAGTGCCAGAGTTACTTTATAATCTGCCGCTTTAAGGCTATCAATCAGGTCTGTATGGTTTCTTTCAATCATATACTTTTAGCTTAATGTATTTCTTGGTATTTACATAAATATGTAATTGTATATATTTTTGTTTATCCGTATATATTCAGAATGACTTTTTAGACTCTAAATATGTTAGCCATCATTTTTTCCTTTGTGTTGGAAAATGTCAAGTCATGTAGGTGACGGGTGTGATGCTTCTGTGACGGTTTAGTCGGCACTTAAACATAGCATGTCACACTAATAAATCATCAGTCAAACTCGCTTATGCCTGAGGAAAGGTGTTTTCTCAGATTTTCTTCTCTTTTCTCAGGTTTTCTTCTTGGGTGTTAAGAGCAGGGCCCTTGCAGCGTGGGCAAGGTAATATAAACCTTGAGGTCTATGCCTTTGAGAAAGGAGTTGCCTTTGCAAATGTCCTCGGAAAAAGAGGAGACTGAACCTTTGCAATTGACTCTACGTTATCCCCTGTCCAAGGATTTGTAATTTATTTTATTTTTTAAAATTTTCTAATATTATATTAGGCAATTTTTCTTACACACAGTACAGATGAAAGAATTATACAGTGATCACCCATACACCCACCACTTACATTTTATAGTTTTTTCTTTTCTTCTTCACATGTATGGAATTTATTCGTAGAGTAGAGAGGCCACAAGTTTTGTGCCCCTCATCACAAAGACCCCCAATTCCTGTTGGGTGTGTTATAAACTAAGATTTGTAATGTAAAGAGGATTCCTGGACAGAGCTTAGTAGACTGGAGGTTGGTCATAGCAACAGAGGCACAGCCAATGTGGAGGGTAGAAAGGATTATTTTTTAATACATTGGCAGCATTTAGACTTGCTTGAGAGATTTAATATTTTAGCAGGGGACTCTATCCATTTCTGATCTTAGCTCTCTCTTTCTTTACCAACTATATCAATCATCCTATCTGCCTTAGAAAGGGGTAACCCCTGTTCCTTTTCTTGGTCTTTTTTTTTTTTTTTCTGCAGTTTTTGGCTGGGGCTGGGTTTGAACCCACCACCTCCGGGATATGGGGCCAGTGCCCTATTTCCTTAAGCCGCAGGCACTGCCCCTTTTTTGGTCATTTTTTTCACATGCATAACAGTCTACTACCTAAACGATCCTCATCCTCACATATGAACTTGCTTAATGTCTCCTCAACCTTCCCTACTCTTAAAACTGCGTATTTTGTCATTGCCCTAAAGCTCAAATATACCTAGAATAAAACTATCATTTTCCTTAAAACAAGCACCTTTTCTGTACCATTAACCATAAAATTAAATCTGTAAACCCTTTGGTGGCAGGAAATGATATCTCTCCGATTATCAATATCTAGTGGAGTGTACTACACACTGGTAAAGAGAGTATCTGGTGGGTTTTGGTGGGTTTTTTGTTTGTTTGTTTTTGAGACAGGGTCTTCCCCTTAGTTGCTCTGGGTTGGGAGCCATGGCCCCATCATAGCTCACAGCAACCTCAAACTCTTGTGCTCAAGAGTAGCTGGGACTATAGGTTCTGCCATAATGCCTGGCTAGTTTTTAAATTTTTTTAGTACAGATGGGATCTTGCTTTGCTCCTGCTAATCCTGAACTTCCAAGCTCGGGAGATCCATTGCCCTGGCCTCCCAGAATGCTGGGATTATAGGCGTGAGCCACAGAACCCGGCCTAGGGTATTTGTCATAAATAACATCATGTTTTAGGGGAGGATATTTCTAGTGGTAGACTTATGAGTTTCTAAAATTAATTTTTTTATAGTTTTTAACTATCTAGTCAAGATTATATTAACCAGGTTTCATATATCTAATGGGGGGAAATTCAGATAGGTTCTTTGGTTTATACTTTAGTGAATCATTTCACTACAAAACAATTGGAATCCAGTATAGCACTCCCCCTCCCCCCATATTAGTTCTCTTCTTTTTATTCTTCTGAATTTACATACTAGGAAATAATTTAGGAATATTTATACTTTATAGTGGAATATGACTTGTTTCAGGTGAAAACGCCCCATAAATATGAAATAACAAAAAAAATCAGATTTCTAATAGATAAAACTACACTTTTAGATACCCTATGAGAAAATTTTGACCCTATTAATTTTATTTTTCTTTCAGAACCTGTTAGACACAGAATAAGATATAAATGGGTTGGCTCAAGTTATATCTTCACAGACTACGGATGTAGAAAATCAGGCAAACTGAGTCTAAAAACACTTGTGGATGAGACAAGCAAGTTTTAGGATAAAGTGAGTAACTACCTTTCACGTAGCCATTTGAAGCTGTCATATGAAGGCCTCAAAAAATAATGAAGATAATTTAGAAAACAAAAAATGACTATATGTTACAGGAATGCATATAATTTTAATATATAATATGTATACATATTCGAATGAGTTTTCAAATTTCTTTATAGTCATAAAATCTAATTTCCTATAAGAAAATATACTTTGAAAAACTTTTGTACTATATTTATTAAAAGTAATATTATTTATACTTCTTTAGAAATAAATTGAAAACCTTACAAGGCCGGGCATGGTGCCTCATGCCTGTAATGCCAGCACTCTGGGAGGACAAAGAGGGAGGATCTCTTGAGCTCAAGAGTTCAACACCAGGCTGAGGAAGTGGGAGACGCTCTCTCTACTAAAACAAAAATAGAAAAACTAGCAGGGCATTGTAGTGGGCGCCTGTACTCCCAGCTACTTGGGAGGCTGAGGCAAGAGGATCTCTTGGGCCTAGGAGTTTGAGGTTGCTGTGGGCTATGCCCCCATAGCATTCTACACAGGGCGACAGAGTGGGACTGCCTCAAAAATAAATAAATAAATAAAAACTTTATACAGAACATCTCATTTCAACTACAATATTATAAGTGTTCTATGAAAAATATCTTTGTTCTATTAGTTGTTGACGATGATGGAGAACTCGCTTCTTCCTCAGGATATGCCTTACAGTTTTGTACAGTTGAAATTATTAAATTTATTCTTCAGCGTACTCTTCCTTTATTTGCCTACCAGTACTATACAAATTCTGTGCTATGCTCTGTGCTCCAGTAAAATAATGTTTTCTTAAGTGATGACCCACACATATTTCACCTTGCTCACTGGGTTGTCCCAAAGCCTTCTCTTCCTCTTGATAAACTTAAAAGAACTCAGTAGACATAGGTCTCTCCTCACTCTGTTCATTCCCCAATGGACATATCATCATTCTAAAGATTTATTTGAAAAAAATTGATCTAGGAAAGTAATGTAATCCAGTTCTAGCCAGTTGAGTAAATGGAACCATTACTTTCTTTGTTTTGTTTTAATCCCCAATGTGATAAAGATAAATGTTCACCAAAAGCTTAAAATACATATAAATCACAACCAAATTGCATATTTCATCAAGAAAAATGCCTTTTACTTAATCAGTAGCAAAAATTTCCTTCCAGAAAAATTTTATGTGCTTATTTAAAATAATAGCTCATAGTTTGTAATTAATTCTTTTCTTTTCTTTTTTTTTTTTTTGAGACAGAGTCTTACTCTGTTGCCCTGGCTAGAGTGCCATGGTACCATCATAGCTCACAGTAATCTCAGGCTCCTGTGCTCAAATAATACTCTTGCCTCTGCCTCCGAGTAGCTGGGACTACAGTTGCCCACTACAACACCCAGCTAGTTTTTCTATTTTTAGTAGAGACAGGGTCTTGATCCTGCTCAGGCTGGTCTTGAACCCTTGAGCTCAAGGGACCTCCCGCCTCAGCCTCCCAGAGTGCTGGGATTCAGTATGTTCCACCACGCCTGGCCCCTCCTTATTTAATTCATCTCAATATTGCTAGAACTACAGTTGCTCCCTCTTTGTCTTGATTCTTTTTTCTGATTCTTAGATATCACATAACTACCTCTAAACAAAGGGCGATAAAGGATGAACAGAGTTATTAAAAATTGAAAAAGAAATGCACCTTGAAAACTGACTATATTTATTATTCTTAAGGATTTTTTTTAGCTCCTCTTAATTTAATTTAATTTTTATTGCTGGGAATTCATTGAGGGTACAAGAAAACATGTTACACTGATTGCATTTGTTAGGTAAAGTCCCTCTTACAATCGTGCTTTGCCCCCAAAAGGTGTGGCACCCACCAAGACCCCACCCCCCTTGCTCCTTCCCTCTCTCTGCTCTTCCTTTCCCCACTCCTCCCTCATTCTTTCTCTCTCTGCTCTCCCCTTCCCTCACCCCCACCGTGTCATGAATTGTCCTCATATCAAAATTGAGTACATGGGATTCATGCTTCTCCATTCAGATACTTTACTAAGAATAATGTGTTCCACTTCCATCCAGGTTAATACAAAGGCTGTAAAGTCTCAATTTTTTTTAATGGCTGAATAGTATTCCATAGTGTACATATACCATAGCTTGTGAATCTATTCCTGGATTGGTGGGCATTTAGCTTGTTTCCACATTTTGGCGATCATAAATTGAGCTGCAATAAACAGTCTAGTGCAAGTATACTTATGATAAAAGAATTTTTTTCCTTCTGGGAAGATGCCTAGTAATGGGATTGCAGGATCAAATGGGAGGTCTAGCTTGACTTCTTTGAGAGTTCTCCATACTTTCTTCCAAAAAGGTTGTATCAATTTGCAGTCCCACCAGCAGTGTAAAAGTGTTCCATTCTCTCCACATCCACGCCAGCATCTGCAGTTTTGAGATTTTGTGATGTGGGCCATTCTCACTGGAGTTAGATGGTATCTCAGGGTGGTTTTGATTTGCATTTCTCTAATAATTAGGGATGATGAGCATTTTTTCATATGT
>CAUYON010047775.1:0-22856 GCA_963573935.1 Arctocebus calabarensis
AAAGATATCTGTACCAGAATGTTTATTGCAACCCAATACATAATTGCTAAGTCATGGAAGAAGCCCAAGTGTACATTGATCCACGAATGAATTTATAAATTGTGGTACATGTATACTATGGAATATTATGCAGCCTTAAAGAAAGATGGAGACTTTACCTCTTTCAAGTTTACATGGATGGAACTGAAACATATTCTTCTTATCAAGGTATCTCAAGAATGGAAGAAAAATTATCCAATGTACTCTGCCATACTATGAATCTAATTTATAACTTTCATATGAAGGCTATAACCCAAGTATAGCACAAGAATATGGGGAAATGGGCACGGGAAAGGAGGGGAGGTGGAAGGATGGGTGAAGGGAGGGTATTTGGTGGGATCACATTTACAGTGTATCTTAGAAGGTTACAGATGAAACTTAGTAAATGCAGAATACAATTGTCTTCATACAATAACTAAGAAAGTGCCATGAAGGCTATGTTAAACAGTTTGATGAAAATGTTTCAGATTGTATATGAAACCAGCACATTTACCCCACAATTGCACTAATGTACACAACTATTATTTAATAAAAATAGTTATTACAAGAGGGAGAATTTTTATGAGGAGGAAACCTCTGACAGTTGAAGCAACACCAAAAATATTTTACTGGGATCTAATCAAACTAAAAGACTTCTGTATAGGGCAGTGCCTGTGTCTCTAAGGAATGGTATGCCAGCTCCATGTGCTGGAGTGGTCGGTTTAAACCCAGCCCAGCCAGAAACTGTAAAAAAAGAAAAACAAATGAAAAATTCTGCACAGCCAAGAGCACAGTATGTAAAGCAAACTGACACCCTTTAGAAAGAGAAAATATATTTTCAGGTTATACTTCTGACAAAGGTCTGATAACTAGAATCCACAGAGAACTCAAACTAATGAATAAGAAAAGGACAGATAACATGTCTATGTGGGCCAGAGACTTGAACAGAAACTTCTCTGAAGAATACATGAGCATGGCCTACCAACACATGAAAAACTGCTTATCATTTTAATCATCAGAGAAATGCAAATCAAATCCACTTTGAAATGTCATCTAACTCCAGTAAGATTAGCCTACATAACAAAATCCCAAAACTACAGATATTAGCATGTATGTGGAGAGAAGGGAACACTTCTACTCTGCTATTGAGAATGTAAGGTAACATGACATTTTTGGAAATAATTTTGGAGAATACTTAAGGAACTAAAAGTAGACCTTCCTTTTGATCATGCAATTCCTCTATTAGGTATATACCCACATTATCAAAAACCATTTTACAACAAAGACATTTTCACCAGAATGTTTATTGAAGCCCATTTCATTATTTTCATGTCATGGAAGCAGCCCAAGTACCCATCAATGTACGAATAGATTAACAAATTGTGGTTTATGTATACCATGGAATACTATGCAGCCATAAAAAGATGGAGGCTTCACATATTTATGTTTACCTGGATGGAGCTAGAACATATTCTTCCTAATGAAGTATCTCAGGAATGGAAATTAAAAAGTGTCCAGTGTATTCAGTACTATTAGGAAATAAGTATATAATCTATACATTCATAGGAATGGTAAATCATAACTATAGGTTAAAAGTAAGGAGTGAAGAGGAGGGAAAGAAAAGGGGGGAGGTCAGGAAGAGGGAGGTATTTTGGGATATGTCACCTAATGTGCACAATTCAATGATACATTTCATAACTATTAAGAATAGACTATTAATGTCTTACCACAACAAATAAGTAAGTGCTGAAATGATTATGTTGGTCAGTTATATGTAAGAATTCCACATTTTATATCAAATCAGCACACATTACCCCATAAATTCATTAATGTACACAGTTACGATTTAATAAAGAAAAAACGAAGAGGAAACCAAATCCAAGACAAAGAGAAGAAAAGAAAAAAAACAAAGATCAGAGCAAAACTAAATCAAAAATAATAAAATAATACAGTACATTAATGAAACAAAATATGGTTCTTTACAAAAATGAACAAAATTGACCCACCTCCTGCTGAGTTAACCAGGAATAGAAAATAAAATCCCCCCAAAAGCACAATGACAAATGAAAAAGGAGAAATTACAACTTATATTACATAAATACAAAATATCATATGAGAACACCATGAAAATTCTCTGTACATAAATTTGAAAACATGGAGGAAGTGGAAAAATTTCTTGAAACGCACAACTTCTGAAGACTCATTAAGTACAAGGAGAGCTCCTGAACAGACCAAAAATAAACAATGAGAACAAAGGAACAATTAAAAAAATCTTCCAACAGGAAATTGAGCAAGATGGTGGACTCGAGACATTTTTTTTTGGAGCAATATATGGTGAGATTGGAGATTAAAGACTCTGAGCACTTGTGGATTGTGGGTTCCGTCCAGAAACATACCCTCAGGGGTACAGTAAGACAGCAGGTGTCTTCAGGAACCCAAGAGGAGGGCAGAAGAAGTAGAGAAGGGTCACAAATGCAAGTACTTGCATGCTGGAAGAGGCCAGCTGGTGCAGAATTAACAGTGGCAGTAAGAGTTTACAGGCAGCGAATGACTTCCTTTTTTTTAACCTAGGGACTTAGTTGAGTTACCTTGGGAGAGCTTGAGCAAGGGAGAAAGTGACTTTTAAATAACATGCAGGGGCCAGGACTGAGCCACTGGCAGATAAGAACTTTCATTGTTTGGCTGCAGGCTGGGCATTGTGGAAAAGATGCCTTGTGGGCTTGGCCCTATAGGTTTTCACAAGGCTGGTTATGGGGCCCCTGATAAGCATAGCAGCTACTCCTGGGGAGATTTCAGCAACACACACTTTCCTGTGAAAGCCACTGCATGGCCAAGTCACATGGTTTGGAAAGGTCGAAGCATATCTATTTAAGCAGGCTAAGGAGAGCTTCAGGCTCTCAACCCTACAGAGATAGAGGTTAAACAAGTTAGGAAGATGGTACCAGGTATCCTCAGCAAGAGGCTTCCAGTCTCCACCATATAGAGCTGTATCAGCACAATGATTAGCACCCCATACCTCAGAAGATCAGCTGTAGCCCAGGCAATTTACAGTAAGATATAAATATCTATGTATACTATATCTTTCTATCTATATCTAACTAAAAATATATATATACTATATATGTATATATATAATTTTTAAAAATTTTTTTCAACTTTTTTCCACATAGATTTTTAATCTTTTTTTCTTCTTTATTCTCTCATAATTTTTCATTGTTCTGTTCTTTAATAATAAGGGATCCATTTTTGCAGTGATTCCACTCCTGTTATTCATTGTTCCTCCAATATTATCCCTTAAAAATTTGTATTTTTATTTTATTTTATTTTTATTCAAGAATAACAAAACTATTTGCTGGAGATAGTGTCTTGTGTCTACTTAGGCCATCAAAGAACTCCCAACCTATAGGGACCCATTGAACCCAGCCCCAAAGATATGTCTTTTTTTTTTTTTTTTGGTATGGGTCAAAATATCCTACTGTACACCACTATTACTCCTGTCTCTCTCTTTCTGTTCCCCTCTTCTTTTTGTAACTCATCCCATTTACTCCCCCATACACTTTTTCTTTTCCATTTCTTTATCTTTTATCCATTCTTTCTTTTCAGTCTTCTCTTCCTTTTGGTCTTATACCAATAGGACACTTCAACAACTTAGGTGAGAGGCATGGTAACATAGGAAGAGAAAGTGGAAAAAGTAGGGCAAGAAAACAGGCAAAAGAAAACACTGATGAGGAAGAACCAGTAGAAAAATCCTGGCAACATGAAAAATCAGAACAGAGCACAGCCCAAGGGATCATGAGGCAGCCACTGCAGAAGATTCTACATATAAAGAAGCGATAGCCATGACAGAAAGGAAATTTAAAATATGGATGGTAAAATCAATGAAGGAAATTGCTGAGAAGTGGAAAATAACCAAAATGAAATCTAAAACCAGAATCAAATAAGGGATGAAAGTTGTAAAGAATATAGAAAGAATATAGCAGAGCTTAAGGAATTGAAACAGTCAATCAAGGAACTTAAAAATGTAGCAGAAGGTCATAATAACATATTAGAATACAGAGAAGAAACAATCTCAGTAGTTGAGAATAAAACTCTTGAGCTAACACAGGCAGTTAAAGAAATAGGATAAAAGAGAGAGAATGCAGAATGTTCAATGAGTGAATTATAGGACATCAATAATCATTCATACATGTGAATTACAGGTTTCCCAGAAGAAGAAGAAGAAGAACACCTCGGACCAATGGAAGCTATACTAGAGCACATAATAAACCAAAATTTCTCAAGTATACCCAAAGATAATGATACAGTCCAGGTATTTTAAACTCAGATCTTCAAGAAACATTGTCATGAACCTGACCAAAGTGAAGATGAAACAGGAAATTCTGCACCCAGTCAGGAGTAAGGACCAATTGACCTACAGTAACAAATCCATTAGAGTGACCACAGAAATCTCAAGTGAAACTTTTCAAGCCAGAAGATAAGATTAATCTACCTATAACCTACTTAAACAAAACAATTTTCAGCCCACAGTTCTATATCCTGCTAAGCAAAGCTTTAAAATTGGTGAATAAAACAAATCTTTTACTGATATGCAAACATTGAGGAAGATTACCCCAAGACCAGCTCTGTAAGAAACAGTAGACCTACTCTACACACGGATAATCATAACGAACCATCACTAAACTAAACTTCCAGACACTAATGGATAAAACCTAGCTTCCACAATGTTGCAAAAGAAAAAAAAAACTAAGCAATGGACTTCCACAAAATTAGGTAAATAGAACTCTATGAAACTTATAAATTTTCTTAATTAATGTTAATGGCCTGAATTCACCAATTATTGTGAGATAATCAAGCACAAGCCATCCATTTGCTGTCTACAGGAAGCTCATCTAGCCTCAAAGGAGAAAGCAAGACTCAGGGTGACGCATTGGAAAATAATGTTTTATGCTAATGGAAATCAGATGAAAGGAGGGTTCACAAACTTATTTTCAGGTACAAAGCAACCAAAGTTAAGAAATACAAAGCTGGCCACTTCCTTTTGGTCAAGAGAATAATACAAAAAGAAGACATTTAAATTCTAAGTATTTATGTGCCCAACTTAGGTGCTCCCAGATTTATAAAATAAACCTTAATTAGTCTGAGCAATGTGATATCCTATAACACCATAATAGTAGGGGAATTTAACACTTCTTTTATAGATCTGGAGAGATTCTCTAAATATAAACTGAACAAAGATACGGGACACTTAAATGTGACCCTAGAAGAATTGTGTTTATAAACATATTCAGAACGCTCCCTCCCAAAGTTAAAGAACATATGTTCTTCTTGTCAGGCCAGGCCTTCAAAATAGATCATATCCTAGGACACAAATAAAACCTCAAGAAAATAAAAAAAATTGAAATTATATCTTGTATCATCTCAGACCATGAGGCAATAAAGGGGGAAACCAACTCCAACAAAAGTTTTTATTCCCACACAAAGACATGGAAACAAAACAATCTTATACTGAAGGACAGCTGGCTCAAGTAAGAGATAAAAAAGGAAATCATTAACTTTTTTGAACATAACAACAATAAAGACACAAGTTAACAAATCCTATGAGATACTGTAAAAGCAGTCCTAAGAGAGAAATTCATAGCATTAGATGCTTATACCAAAAATACAGAAAGAAAACACATCAACAATCTAATGAATCATCTTAAAGAAATGGAAAAGGAAGAGCAACCCAATTCCAAACCTAGCAGAAGTAAAGAAATAACCAAAATTAAATCAGAAATAAATGAACTTTAAAATACAAGACTCATTCAGAAAATTAATGAAACAAAAAGTTGGTTCTGTGACAAGAAAAATAAAATTGATAATCCATTGGCCAAATTAACCAAAAATAGAAAAGTAAGATTTTGAATGACCTCAATCAGAAATGAAAGGGGGTAAGTAATAATTTGTACAAAAGATACAAAAGATTATTTCTGACTACTACAAAAAATTCTATGCCCAGAAATTGGACAATGTGGAGAAAATGGACCAATACCTAGAATCATAACATCTCCCTAGACTTAACCAGGAGTAAAGTGATCTCTTGAACTGACCAATATCAAGCACTGAGTTTGCAGAAACAATAAAATAATCTTCCAACAAAAAAAGTCCAGGACGGGATGGGTTCACATCAGAATTCTATCACACCTTTAAAGATGAGTTTGGACCTATACCACAAATCCTATTCCAAAATATTACAAAGGAAAAAACCTCCCCCACCACATTCTATGAAGCAAAAATCACCTTGATTCCAAAACCAAGAAAAGACCCAATGAAAAATGAGAACAATAGACCAACATCACTAGTGAATATTAAAGGAAAAATACTCTTCAAAATCTTAGCTAATAGATTGCAGCCACACATTAAAAAAATAATATGTCACATCAAGTAGGCTTCATCTAAAAGATGCAAGGCTGGTTTCATATACACAAATCTATATATGTAATACACCATATCTATAGAAGCAAAAACAAAGTACATATGATCTTCTCAATATATGCAGAAAAAGCATTTGACAAAATTCAGCATCCATTCCTAACAAGAACACTTAAGAAAATGACCATTGGTGGCACATTTCTTAAGCTGTTTGAAGTGATCTATGATAAATTCACAGCTAACATCATATTGAATGGAGTAAAACTGAAAGTGTTTTCACTTATAACTGGAACCGGACAAGGATGTCCACTATTGTCACTATTGTTCAACATTATGCTGGAAGTTGTAGCCAATGAAATCAGGAAAGAGAAGGCTATAAAAGACATACAAATGGGGCTGGAGGAGTTCAAACTTTCTCTCTTTGCTGCTGATGTGATCTTATACTTAGAAAACCCCAGAGACTCAACCACAAAACTCCTAGAAGTCATCATGAAATATAATAATGTCTCAGAATATAAAACCAGTGTCCACAAACTGATAGCCTCTGTATACAGCAACAACAGCCAAGTTGAGAACCGAATCAAGTACACAATTCCCTTCACAATAGCTTCAAAGGAAATGAAATACTTAGGAACATACCTAAAGAAAGAGGTGAAAGATCTTTTCAAAGACAATTATGAAACCCTAAGAAAATAAACTGCAGAAGACACTAACAAATGGAAGAAAATACCATGATCTTGACTGGGAAGAATCAACATTGTCAAAATGTCTGTTCTACACAAGCAATAGACAGGTTCAATGCAATCCCCACTAAAATAACAACATCACACTTTGAAGAAATGGAAAAAATAGTACTTAGTTTTGTTTGGAATCACAAAAAAAATATATAGCTAAGGCTATTATTAGTAATAAAAACAAAGCTGGAAGCAGCACCCTACCAGACTTCAGACTGTATTATAATTCCACAAAAATCAAACATCATGGTGTTGGCACAATAATAGAGACATAGTCATATGGAACAGAATAGAAAACCAAGAGATGAAAGCAGTCTCCACTTCCAATCTGATGTCTGTTAAAACAGACAAAATCAGCGTGGGAAAGAATCCTTATACAACAAAGGGTTCTGGGAAAAGTAGATAACAACATGTAAAAGACTGAAAGTAGACATACACCTTTAACCACTTATAAAAATTGACGCAAAATGGATACAAGATTTAAATCTAATATATTAAACAATAAAAGTCTTAGAAGAAAATGTGGAGAAAATACCTAATCATGTCGGACTTGGAAAGATTTAATGACAAAGACTTCTGCGTCCATGGCAACAGCAACCATAATTAACAAATGGGACTTAATTAAAAGCTTCTGCACAGATAAGGACACAATAAGTAAAGCAAAAAGATAATCTTTAGAATGGGAAATATATTAGCAGTGTATAAATCTGCCATAGGATTGATAATTACAATCTATAGAGAATTCAAATTTATCAACAAAAGAGGATAAACAATCCCATGTACCACTGGACAAGAAATATGAACGGAGCTTTCTCTGATGAAGATAGACGAATGGCAAACAAACATTTGAAAAAATGCTCATAATCCCTGATTGTCAGAAAACTTCACATCAAAATCACCCTGAGATATCACCTAACACCAGTGAGAATAACCCACATCACAATGTCTCAAAGCTACAGATGCTGGCTATGGATGTGGAGAAAAGAGAACACTTTTATGCTGAGGGTGTGACTGCAAACTAATTCAACATTTTTGGAAGGAAGTATGGGGAATCCTCAAAGAACTCAAATTGGACCTCCAATTTGATCTTGCAATCCCATTAGTAGGCATCACCTGAAAGAAAAAAAAATCATTTTATCATAAGGACATTTGCACTAGACTGTTTGTCATAGCTCAATTACAATTGAGTGTGGAAACAATCTACATGCCTACCAACATAGGAATGGATTAACAAGTTGTGGTATGTGTATCCCATGGAATAGTATTCAGCCATTAAAAAAGATAGAGACTTTGCATCTTTGGTATTAACATGAATTGAGTTAGAACACATTCTTCTTAGTAAAGCTTTACAAGAATGGAGAAGCAAGAATCCAATGTACTCAATTCTTATGTGAAATCAGTAGACAATTCAATATATACCCTCATAAAAGAAAAATTCACATCAATTCAAGGTGAGAGTCAGAGGAATGAGGGAACATGGATAGGATTGGAGGGGTGTTGTGGGGTTACAATATATGGCACACCTCTAGTGTCAGGATAGAAGTATAAGAGAGACTTTACCTAACAAATGCAAACAGTGTAACCTTATTATTTTTACCTTCAGTGAACCCCAAACAATCAAAAAAAATCTTCAAACTAATAAAATCCCTGGAAAATTTGGATTTGCAGACAAATTTTAAAATACCTACAAGGGTAGAGTTAGTAGCCATAGTACAGAAACTATTGCATGAGATTTAAAAGAAGGAAATTACCCTTAATTCATTCTTTGATGCCAAAATCATCTTGAAACCACATCCAGGAAAGGATGGAACAAGGAAAGAAAGCTACAGACCATTACTTCTTCTTCATATAGGTAAAGAAACTTCAGTAAAATACTAGCAAACTAAATTCAACATCACATCAAAGAAGTAATCCACTTTGACCAAGTGGGCTTTGTCACAGGGATTCAAAGATGATTCAACTTACTTAAATCAGTAAATGTGACTCAACACATAAACATAAGCAAAAGCAATGATCGTATCATCATCTAAATATATGCTGTAAAAGTATTTGACTAAATACAATATCCTTTTATGATAAAAACACTTAACAAAGTAGGCACAGAAGATATATCAAAAAATTTAAAAAGCCATATATTACAAACCCATCGCCAACATAATACTGAATGGGTAAAAGTTGAAAACATTCCTCCTAAGAACTGAAACATGAAAACAATGTTAATTGTCACCAGGTGTATTCAAAAGAGTACTGGAAGATGTAATCAGGACTATCAGGAAATATAAAGAAGTTAATAGCATCCAAATTGGGAAAGAGGAGGTCAAAAATTGGTTTTGGCTCATGATATAATCTTACATGTAGGAAACTCTAAAATTCTGCAAATAGACTCTGGGAGTTGATAAATTCAGCAAAGTCTCACATTACAATATTAATGTACACAAATGAGTATCATTCTTTTCTTTTTATTAAATCATAGCTGTGTACATTAATGCAATCATGAGGTACAATGTGCTGGTTTAATATGCAATCTGAAATATTTTCATCAAACTGGTTAACATAGCCTTCATGGCATTTTCTTAGTTATTGTGATAAGATCTTTATATTCTGCATTTAGTAAGTTTCACCTGTACCCTTCTAAGATGCACCATAAGTGTGGTCCCTCTGATTACCCTCCCTCTACATTGCCTCAACCCTCCCCTCCCCACCCTTGCCCCTTTCCCCTTATTCTTGTGCCATAATTGGGTTATAGCCTTCTTATGAAGACATAAATTAGTTTCCTAGTAGGGCTGAGTACATTGGATACTTTTACCTTCCATTTGTGAGATACTTTTCTAAGAAGAATATCTTCCAGCTCCATCCATGTAAACATGTAAGAGGTAAAGTATCCATCTTTCTTTAAGGCTGCATAATATTCCATGGATTAATTTATTAATCCATTCATGGGTCAATGGGCACTTGGGCTTCTTCCATGACTCAGCAATTATGAATTGGACTGCAATAAACATTCTGGTACAAATATCTTTGTTATAATGTGATTTTTTTGTCTTCTGGATATATACCTAGTAGAGGAATTATAGGATTGAATGGTAGTTCTATTTTTAGATCTCTAAGTATTCTCCAAATATCTTTCGAAAAGGAACGTATTAGTTTGCATTCCCACCAGCAATATAGAAGTGTTCCCTTTTCTCCACATCCACACCAACATCTCTGGTTTTGAGATTTCGTGTTGTGGGCTAATCTTACTGGAGTTAGATGATGTTACAAAGTAGTTTTGATTTGCATTTTCTCTTATGAATAAGGATGATGAGCATTTTTTGTGTGTGTCTGTAGGCTGTGCACCTGTCTTCTTCAGAGAAGTTTCTCTTCAAGTCCCTTGCCGACCCTGAGATGGGATCACTTGTTCTTTTCTTGCTAATATGTTTGAGTTGTCTTTGGATTGTAGTTATTAAACCTTGTCGGAGGCATAACCTGCAAATATCTTCTCCCGTTCTGAGGGCTGTCTGCTTGCTTTACTAACTGTGTTCTTGGCTGTGCAGAAGCGTTTTAGTTTGATCAGGTCCCAGTAGTGTATTTTTAATGCTGCTTCAATTGCCCCAGGAATCCTCATAAAATATTCACCCAGGTTGATTCCTTCAAGAGTTTTCCCTGCACTTTCTTCTAGTATTTGTGTAGTTTCGTGTCTTAGGTTTAAATATTTAATACAGTGAGTTTCTATCTTATTTAATGGTGAAAGGTGTGAGTCCAGTTTCAGTTTTCTACAGGTCGCCATCCAGGTCACCCAGCACCATTTGTTAAATAGGGAATCTTTTCCCCACTGAAAGTTCTTAATTGGTTTGTCAAAGATCAAATAATGGAAAGTAGCTGGGTACATCTCTTGGTTCTGTATTCTGTTCCATACATGTATCTCTGTGTTTTTGTGCTAGTACCATGCTGTTTCAATCACTATCAATTTATACTATAGTCTGAGGTCTGGTAGCGTGATTCCTCCTGCTTTGTTTTTTATTTCTGAGTAATGTCTTGGCTATTCGAGATTTTTTTCTGATTCCATGTAAAATGAAGTATTATTTTCTTGAGATCTTTAAAGTATGACAATGGAGCTTTAATAGGGATTGCATTAAAGTTGTATATTGCTTTGGGTAGTATGGACATTTTAACAATGTTGATTCTTCCCAGCCATGAGCATGGTATGTTTTTCCATTTGTTAACATCTTCAGCTATTTATTTACTTAGCATTTCATAGTTCACTTTACAGAGATCTTTCACATCTTTTGTTAGGTAAAGTTCCAAATATTTCATCTTCTTTGTGACTAGTGTGAATGGAATAGAGTCCTTGACTGTTTTTTCAACTTGGCTATTGTTGGTATATAAGGCTACAGATTTATGAGTGTTGATTTTGTAACCTGAGACGCTGCTTTATTCCTTGATCACTTTTAAGAGTTTTATGGTAGAATCCTTGATGTTTTCCAGATATCCAATCATATCATCTGTGAAGAGTGAAAGTTTGATTTCTTCTGATCCTATATAGATACACTTGATCGCCTTTTCTTCCCTAATTTCCATGGCAAAAACTTCCATTACAATATTAATGAGGAATGGAAACAGTGGGCAAACTTGTCTAGTTCCTGATCTTCTTATAGGTATACCAGTTGTTACTCAGTCAAGTTGAGAATAAAATCAAACAATACCATTCACAATAGCTATAATTAAGACCAAATACCTAGTTTTATACTGAAGCAAGAGGTTAAAGATATTTGCAAATAGAACTATGAAACACTGAGGAAAGAATTTTGATGATATAAACAAATGAAAAATCATATCATGCTCATGAATTAGTAGAATAAACTTTATGAAATTGTCATTACTATCCAAAGTGATTTACATATTTGGTGCAATCTCTATGAAAATACCAACATCACACTTCATGGATCTAGAAAAAGTAATTCTACACTCCATTTGGAAAAAGAAAAGAGTCCAAATAGCCAAAGCAATTGTAACCATGAGTAACAAATCAGAAGGTATCATATTATCAGACTTCAAACTACTGCAACATTAATAAATAAAACTGCATAGTATGGGCATGAAAACAGAGACATAGACCAATGGAACAGATTAGATAACTGAAATATAAAACCATTCACTTACAGTCAATTGATTCTTGACAAAGCATACAATAGTACACATTAGGCAAAAGAAGATCTATTCAATGAATGATGCTGAGAAAACTGAATAACCACATGCAGAAGGATATAACAGAATCCATACAAATTACCACTTAAGAATTAACTTAAGATGAATAAAATATTTCAATTTTAATGCATGACATTATAAAAATTCTAAAAGAAAATATTAAAACTTTTATATGTAACAGCCTAGGAAGAGAACTTTGAAAGAATACCCCAATGGCAATCAGCAACAACAAAACTATACAAATGGGATGTGATTGAATTAAAAAGCTTCTTTGTAGCAAAGGAAGTAATGAACACAGAAATTTGACATCCTACAGCATGGAAGAAAATATTCACAAACTATACATCTGATAGAAGGCTAATAATCAGAATGTACAAAATACTCTAGCAAGTCAGCAAGAAAAAGACAAATAATTTCATTAAATAGTGGACAAAATACATGAAAATGGAAGGTTTTGTAAAGAAAATAGACAACATCCAGCAATATGCAAAAATTGCTCTACTTCAGTTATCAGGGAAATGCAAATCAATAACATAGTGAGATACCACCTATCTCTGTTACAATGGCTTTTATTTAAAAGTTCAAAAACATTATATGGGGACGTGGATGCAGAGAAAATAACTACTTGTACACTGGTGATGGGATTGCATACTAACACAACCTCTATGGAAAGCAGTATGGAGATACCTCAGATAACTCACAGTAGGCCAGTCATTTGATCCAACAATTGCACTATTGGATATTTACTCAATACACATTAAGTAATTGTATCAAAAAGACACATGCCTTTGAATTCTTATTGCAGCATAATTTACAATTGCAAAGGTGGTGAATCAACTCAAATGGGTTTATGATTGGATTAATAAAATATTGTTCATGTATAGCATAAAATACTACTCAGTCATGAGGAAGAATAACTTGATGCCTTTTGCAACAATTTGGATGGAACTGGAAACCATTATCCTAAGTGAAGTATATAAAGAATGGAAAAACAATCACCACATATATGCACCATTAAATTGGTAACATACATGTGATTGAAGAAATATACAAAACTCAATGGAAAGCAATCAGGGGAGAGGACAAGGTCTGAGCAAAACCTACATACCATGTACAATTAACATTATCTGGATGATAGGTACACTTATTACCATGGCTCTAGAATTATTAAAGCAATCCATGTAACTAAAAATATTTGTACCTCCATAATATTTTGAGATTAATAAAGAAGAAAGGTTTAATATGAGTAGCAAGATTTGGACATTATCAACTTTAGCCAGCTTTCAACAGAAGCTACCATCCAGAGGGAGAAATAATGGCCAGAATAACCCAATAAAGCTGAAGATCAGGAACTGAGCTGAGAGAGATTGATTAGTTCACATCATCCCTGCTGAGGCAAGCTGAGAGTCCAGGAAGCAAATTTCAGGAGACAGTGGCTGAAGGCTGGGACGTTTTCTCCAGCTAGATCCTGCTCCAAGCCAGGGCATTCTCTTGCCAGGAATAAAAGTTGAACACATATTTTTCCCTTCCTTCCTGAACTCCCAATCCACCCTTCCCCCCTCTCCTGGCAGTCTGGAAGCCTATCCCTTGCAGATCCCATAGTATCTTGTGGTTTATTGCTAGGGCAGGGCATCTCATGGGCTGCTGGGCAGCTACACTGAAACTGTAACTCTAGCAGAAGCAGGAAGTCACAAGGAAACGTGAATTTTCCCCCTGCCATGAAAGTGCATAACACGGGGATGTGGCAGCTGTACCTATGACCAGAAGCAGCCACTACTCTGACCCACAGGGGCCACACCTCCAACCCATGTGGTGGCATCTCTGACCCACAGCAGCAACTTCAATACCCGGAGCCACCTCCAACTGCATTGATGCCACCCCTGACTGTGCTGGCAGCTCCATAGACCCTCAGCGGTACCCCTGACCCGTGGCAGCACACTACTACTTGGGACAAAATTGGGAGAGACACCTCTCCAATTCTGTGGATGTACAGAGGGAACCAGACCATGCCCCACAGGAGTTCCAGAGAAGGAGTGTGGCCAGGGCAGTAGTGTGGTCTCTGAGGGAGAGAATAACACACTGTGATAGTAGCCCCTGGCTTGGAACAGACACAGGTGGAATACTCCCCAGTTTCCAATGAACACCAGAGGATATCAGGCTTGAACTCCTCCTGCCTGCTGGTTGCAGAGTGAGGCGGCTTGGCCATAGAGACATTGACTCCCGTTTTGACTTAGGAACAAATCCATGGTGTGCTTGCATATAGAAGTGAACTGAGTCACAGCCCTGTGGGGTTATCAGTGACTAGGTGTGGCTGAGGTGCAAGGTGGGGAAAAAGGTTCCAACTGCCCCCAGACTAATTCCTTTGGTGAGTGGGACTTTCTGACTCCACTAAGCGCTGGTGCAAGTCACACTTGAGCAGCCAGTAGACCCCTGCAGTCTGGATGCTGGAGACCTTCTGAACTCTCCCACTTGAACAGTGATTATGCTGCCTGGGATAATTGGTTTGGAACTCTTGACCTGGGGACCCTCCAAGGTAGAGTCCTGGTGGTATTGCAGTGTGTGTGTGGGGTCTAATTCTCTTTTAGTTGTTGATGGTTGGGGCGGGGTGACTTAGTTGCCTGTACCTCTCCCCAACTGAGATTTCAGCCCACAGTAGCCAAGTCACTAGGATTGCATTGAGGCTGGCTAAATACAAGACATAGTCATGTAACCCCAGCACACCAACTAGGTCCTCAGAGTCTTAGGCTGCAGGACTATAAGGGACCTTTGTAAAGCTGTAAGGGAGAAGCCACAGTCACCAGTCCCAACTCTTCAGTAAAGGACTGGTCAACTACAACTCCTGGTGCCCTCAATCCAGTCTCACCTTACCAGCTTCACTAGCCAAACTTCGAAAAATAATCATGGGGCAGAACCAGCAGAAAAACTCTGGCAACATGAATAATCAGAGTAGATCAACTCCCCTCCAAAATGACAAAGGTAATACAACAGAAGAAGCCATTCATAAACAAATGGCTGAAATGTCAGAAAGAGAATTCAGAATATGGATGGGAAATAAGATTAATAGAATGGAAGTAAAGTTGGAATTAGAAATTCAAAGAGTAGTTCAAAAGTTGTCTCAAATCAATGAATACAAAGACAAAATCTCCAAGGATTTGGACATAATGAGAAAAGAAATTGCAGACCTGAAAGAAATGAGAAAGGTATTCAAAGAGCTTCATAATACAGTAGAATCCCTCAGTAATAGAGTGGAGCAGGCAGAAGACAGGACCTCTGAGTTTAAAGACAAAGCTTTTGAACACTCTGAAATGCTCAAAGAGTAAGAGAAGAGGAGAGCAAAAGCAGATCATTCCCTGAGAGAGTTGTGGGACCACACCAAAAGAACAAACATTTCCCTTGTAGGAATTCCTGAAGGAGAAGAGGATGTTCCTAAATGCATAGATGCTTTATTCCAAGATATAATGGAGGAGAATTTCCTAAGCATGGTAAGAGATACAGAAATTCTGATAGCAGACAGTTTCAGAAGCCCCGCATGACTCAATCCAAATAAAGCATCTTCGAGACACATTGTGATTATCTTCACCAAAGTTAAGATGAAAGAAAATTTTGCAAGCAGTCAGACTCAAGAAAAGTGAGTACTAGAATGACCTCAGATCTCTCAGCTGAAACTTTCCAAGCCAGAAGAGGACAGTCATTGATCTCTAATCTCCTAAAACAAAATAACTTTCAGCCTAGGATCATGTATCCAGCAAAACTGACTTTCACTTGTGATGGAGAAATCAAATACTTTAATGACATACACATGTTGAAGAAATTTGCCATAACTAAACCAGCTCTCCAGGATATTCTCAGACTCATTCTCCACAATGACCAGCACGATGTTCTACCACCAAAGTAAACTCACTCAGAAACTTTATAACAAAACCAAACTTCCACAGTGGTTAAAGGATTAAAAAAGTCTGCTGGACATTCGAAAATCATGACACCCATAACACGACCAGGCTTATGAATCCACTCAATTAATGTGAATGGTTTAAATTGTCCTCTAAAGAGGCACAGGTTCGCTGACTGGATATATAAACTCAGACCAGATATCTGATGCACACAAGAATCTCATATTACCATAAAGGATAAAAACAGAGTCAAGGTGAAGGGATGGACACCTATAATTCAGGCAAACAGAAATCAGAAAAAAAGCAGGGTTTACAATTTTATTCACAGATACAATAGGATTTAAAGCAAGAAAGGTAAGGAAGGACAAGGATAGTCACTTTATATTTATCCAAGAAAACACACAACATAACGACATTTCAATAATTAACATTTATGTGCCCAACCAGAATATTTCTCAATTTGTAAAGGATACCCTAACAGACATGAATAATTGGATATCTTTCTGCACCATAATAGTCAAAGATTTTAACATCCATTTGGATAGATCCTCCAAAAATCCATTAAACAAATAAATATTGAACTTAAACTTTACCCAACAACAAATGGATGTAACAGACATCTATAAAACATTTGATCACAACAAAAGTGAATACACCTTCTTCTCATCAGCCCATGGAACATCCTTCAAAATTGATCACATCTTAGGTCACAAATCTAACTTAAGCAAATTTACAAGCATAGAAATTATTCTTTGTATTTTCTTGAACCACAATGGAATAAAAGTTGAAGTCAACAACAGGAATCTTCATACTCAAACAAAGAAATGGAAACTAAATAACATTATGCTGAATGATGGCTGTGTCATAGATGAAATTAAGAAGGAAATTACCAAGTTTTTGGAACAAAACAACAATGAAGGCACAATTATCAGAACCTGAGGGATTCAGCAAAGACAGTCCTAAAAGGGAAATTTATAGCATTGCAAACCTTCCTCAAGAGAACAGAAAGAGAAGAAGTCAACAATTTAATGGGCCATCTCAAGCAACTGGAAAAGGAAAAACATTACAACTACAAACACAGCAGGAAAAAAGAAGTAAACAAAATTAGAGCAGAATTAAATGAAATTGCAAACAAAAGAATCATTCAAAAGACCAATAAATCAAAAAGATGCTTTTTTGAAAAGATTAACATAATTGGGGGGGGGGATTGGCTGACTGGAAGCAGCTTCTGAAAGAGGCTCCTGTCCAAAAGGAAGGATAACGTCCAGAAAAGGCCCAATTAATCTGAAGACTGGGAGCCCAGCCAAGAGAGAAATGATAACTGCAGATCACCTCTGAAGAGGCAAGCTGCGACTCCAAGAAAGCAAGCTTCAAGTACAAAATTCATCTGAATGGAAATGTGTCTGTCCCCTTCCCCAGTAAAGGTGTTTATTTTTTTTTTTCTGTTTCCTTTCTTTCTTTTTTCTCTTCATTTGCTCCTGTGGACTTCCTACAGATAAGTAGTGAACTGTGGACCTCTTATCTCACCCCACAGGAGAATGCTTTCAGAAATGGGGGCTACTCACTCAGAGAGACCCTGGTGTGACTATGAACACTATCTTCCTAGGAAGAACAACTGAACTAAAGTTTTCCCTGCCATTCTGAACTTCCAGTACATCCTTCCCCCCCTTACCTGCTGAACCAGATGCCTAACCCCTGCTGAGACTGAGGGAAGAGGTTTTTGAGCAGCACCCCCCTTCTCTGTCTGATGGACCAAGCACCCCATCCAGCAAGAGTCTCCCAGGATCATGGCCCACCCTCCACACCCCACCAACTGAACCCAGCCAGGGACTCTGTAGGGGACTATGTGGCTACATGCCATGCTTGCTGGACCTCCACCTGCTGAACCCAGCCAGGGCCTCCTCTGGGACCCGTGAGATTCTGTGCTGAACCCACTGGGCCCCTGCTTGCCCCAGCCAGGAACTCTGGGAGCTGCACAAACTGCATTCTCCCTCCCATGCCATCCCTGCCTTTGCAACACCCCACTCATCTTTCCAGGGACTCCAGAAGCTGCCCGACTCATGCCCTCCCTCTGGCACCTTCTGTGCCTCTGGGTGGAGCCCTCCTCCTTGCCAGAGATTACTGGAACCTCGGGCTCTCTTTGCCAAAGTCACCAGGCACCAGGCATGCCCAGAACCATGTGCACCATCCCCCACCCTGCTGCTGGATGGATCCGTGTGTGCCATGCTCCAGAGCTGCTTCCACAGCCAGAACTCCCTGGCTGCAGCAGTCCCAGGGGAGCTACACAGGGTCACTCCCTCAAAATATCCAGCAACAATAGAGTGATCTCACCAGGGTCTAATCTTGGAGAGACACTTCCCCAATTCTGAGGACAGCCAGAGGCAATGTTGAAAAATAATCATGAGGTGGAATCAACAGAAAAACACTGACAATATGTATAATCAGAGTAGATCAACTCCCTCAAGGAACAATAAGGCAGACACAGCACAAGATCCAATGCATAAACAAATGGCTGAGATGTCAGAAAACAAATTCAGAATCTGGATAGCAAATACGATCATCAGAATGGAGGAAAAGATGGAATTAGAATTTTAAACAGTAATCCAAAAAAGTCTCAAGAATTCAATGAATTCAATGGCAAAATGATGAAAGATTTTGACACATTGAAACAGTAATTTGCAGCCCTCAAATATCTGAGAAATTCAGTAGAAATCCTCAGTAACAGAATAGAGCAAGCATAAGAAAGAATTTCTGACATTAAAGACAAAACTTTGAATGCTCCCAAACTTTCAAAGAGCAAGAGAAATGGAGGGCAACAATAGATCACTCTCTCAGAGACCGTGGGGATAATTAGAAGAAAACCAATATTCGCCTTATAGGGATCCCTGAAAGCAATGAAGAGGCTTCACAAGGCAGAGTCTCTTCTTCATGAGATTATGAAAGAGAACTTCCCAGACATGCCAAGAGATTCTGAAATTCAGGCAGCAGACAGTTTCAGAACCCCAGCACGACTCAACCTGAACAAGACATCCTGCAGACACATCATAATCAACTTCACTAAAGATAATATGAAGGAGAAAATTCTGAAAGCAACCAGAACAGACATAAGAAAACCATAACCTCCAAGGGGAAGAATATTAGAATTACTGCAGATCCCTCTGCTCAAACCTTCCAAGCTAGAAGAGGATAGTCATCGACTTGTAATAAAAAGTTGTTTCATCCTAAAACAAAATAACTTTAACCCAGGATCCTGTATCCAGCTAACCTGAGTTTCATTTATGATGTAGGAATTAAATATTTTAATGACATCCACATGTTGAAGAAATTTGCCGTTACTAAACCTGCTCTCCAGGATATTCTCAGATCTATCCTCCATAATGACCAGCATAATCCTCCACCACAAAATTAAACTCAGTCAGAAACTTTTGATCAAATTCCAACTTCCACAATGGCAAAAAGATTAAAAATGCCCACTAGACTTTCAAAAGGCTTATCAATATTCTCAATTAATGTGAATGATTTAAATTGTCCTCTAAAGAAGCACAAGTTGGCTGACTGGATACAAAAACTCAGGGTAGATATTTGCTGCATGCAAGAATTTCATCTTACCTTAAAAGATAAATATAGACTCAAGGTGAAGGGATGGTCATCTATCTACCAGGCAAATGGAAAGCAGAAAAAAAGCAGGTGTTGCAATCTTATTCGCAGATAGAAAAGGCTGTAAACCAACAAAAATAAAGAAGGATATGGATGGAAACTTCATATTTTTTAAAGGTAATACTCAATATGACGAGATTTCAATTATTAACATTTATGCACCCAACCAGAATGTGCCTCAATTTATAAGAGAAACTCTAACAGACATGCGCAACTTGTTTTCCTTCATCTGCATAGTAGTCGGAGATTGTATCTCTCCTTTGGCAATGTTGGATAGATCCTCCAATAAGAAGCTAAGCAAAGAAATTTTAGATTGAAACTTAATTATTGAACATCTAGATTTAACAGACATCTACAGAACATTTTATCCCAACAAAACTGAATGCACATTCTTCTCATTAACCCATGGAACATACTCCAAAATTGATCACATATGAGGTCACAAGTCTAACCTCAGCAAATTTAAAAGAATAGAAATTATTCCTTGTATCTTCTCAGACCATCAAGGAATAAAAGTTGAACTCAATAAAAACAGGAATCTGCAAAACTCTTACAAAAACATGGAAGCTAAATTACCCTTTGCTGTAGGATAGATGGGTCATAGACAAGATTAAAAAGGAAATCACGGAGCTAGCAGATTCTCTGCTTGCCTCTCAATATCCCTCGTGCCTCCTGCAGATTCAGTGACCGGTGCCCTGTGCAAGAAGAAGCATGGTGGCCCGAGCTCTCGGGGAAGGCTGCATGTGGAGAAAGCGGTGCAGCCCGGGGCCCAGGCTGGCAGACAGGCCGCACTGCTGAGCGAATGTGACAAGCCCCAACCCCCACTGCCTTCCTCCCCAGAGCATGAGGAGCGCGGGATACCCTGGCCCTGCCAGGCCACAGACCCTGCCCAGCAGCCACCACCAGGCACAGACCCAGTAGCATAGCTGCACGGCAACACCATGCAGGTCACGCTGAAGACGCTCCAGCAGCAGACCTTCAAGATCGACCCAGAGGAGACACATTTTCCTTAAAGATTTTTTCTTTCTTCTTTCTTTCTTTTATTTCTTCATTTTCTAGTTTAAATATAATTTTCCATTGTTGCCTTTTTCAACAATTAGAACTTCAATTTTGCTAGTGTTTCTCCCCATATTAATTGTCTTTTCCCCCCAATTTTATCCTGTAAAGTTTTTGGTTCACTTGTTTTGGTTTGATTTATTGCATTTCTGTCATTCCTCTCTACTTGGTGGAGGTGGGGTACTGTGTTCACAGAGACTGGCAACGAGCTGCTGACCTAACCACCCAACCAGGCACCCCCAGATGTTGGGGGTTCTTAAAGTTGGGTCAAAGAACCCTACTGCACACCTATATTGCTTCTGTCCCTTTCTTTCTGTGCCTCTCTTCTTTTGGTGGATAGTTACTTCTGCATACCCACCCTCCTTTCTTTTTTTTCTTCTCTATTTCTTTCTTTCTCTCTCTTTCTCTTTTTTTCTCTTTATCTTACTTTTCCCCCTTCTTGCTCTTCAATCTTCTCATCCTTCTGATCCTGTACCAAAAGGACTCATTGAAACCCTAGTCCAGAAGCACGGCAACTTAAAGAACAGGAAGAAGTGAAAGGAAAATTAGACCAAGGAAACAGATAAAAGACATCACTCATGAGGAAAATCAGCAGAAAACTCCTGGCATCATGAAAAACCAGTTCAGAGCAACCCCCCCCCCCCAAGGGGCTGTGACATAGATACTGTAGAGTATTCCACCTATAAGGAAATGTTTAGAAATGACAGAAAGGGAATTTAGAATACAGATGATGAAAACAATCAAGGAAATGAAGGAAATATTGAAGGAAAATCCTGATAAAGTGGAAAAAGAAATCCAAAAACAGAACCACGTAAGAGATGAATGTTATGAAGAATGTAAAAAGGATATGGCAGAGATGAGGGAACTGAAGCAGTCAATTAGGGAACATAAAGATGCAGTAGAAAGTATCAACAACAGATTAGACCATGCAGAAGAAAGAATCTCAGAGGTAGAGGACAAAGCTCTTGAGATAACTCAGACAGTTAAAGAGGCAGAAAAGAAGAGAGAGAAAGCAGAACGTTCGCTGACAGAATTATGGGACTCTATGAAGCATTCAAACGTATGCGTTATAGGTATCCCAGAAGGGGAGGAAGAATGCACCAAGGGGAATGGAAGCCATACTAGAGAATATTATAAATGAAAATTTCCCAAATATAACCAAAGATTCTGACACTCTCCTTTCAGAAGGATATCGGACCCCAGGTCACCTCAACTCTAACCGAGCTTCCCCAAGACACATAGTGATGAACCTGTCCAAAGTCAAGACAAAAGAAAAGATTCTTCAAGCTGTCAAGTAAAGCACCAGTTGACCTATAGGAGTGATGGCAGACTTCTCCAGTGAACCTTTCCAAGCAAGAAGACAATGGTCATCTACCTTTAACCTACTTAAACAGAACAATCTCCAGCCCTGAATTCTATATCCTGCCAAGCTAAGTTTTAAACTTGATGGAGAAATCAAATCATTTACTGATATACAAATATTGAGGAAATTTGCCACAACAAGACAAGCTCTACAGGAAATATGCCAACCTGTTCTACACACTGACCATCACAATGGATCAACAGCAAAATAAGAACTCAGAAATTAAAGGTGAGAGCCTAACTTCCACACTGATGGAAAAGATAAAACTAAGCAATGGACTCTCACAAAATAAGAGGAATAGAACACTACCACACTTATCAATTATCTCAATAAATGTTAATGGCTTGAATTCCCCACTAAAGAGGCACTGATTGGCTGATTGGACTAAAAAACACAAACCATCAAGATGGCGATCTGTAGCCAGCTTTCTGCAGAGGTTCCTGTTCAGAAGGAGAGTTAAAGGACAGAAACTTAGCAAGAAAGCCGATGGTTTGGATCTTAGTCAAAAGAAAAGGTCGAAGAACGCACATCAACCCTGCTTGG
>CAUYON010047776.1:0-14891 GCA_963573935.1 Arctocebus calabarensis
TTGTGGTGGGCGCCTGTAGTCCCAGCTACTTGGGAGGCAGAGGCAGGAGACTCACTTGAGCCCAGGAATTAGAGGTTGCTGTGAGCTGTGATGCCACAGCACTCTATCCAGGGTGACAGCTTAAGGCTCTGTCTCAAAAAAGAAAACAAAACAAACAAACAAACAAAAAACAAATTTCTCACCACAAAAGAGAATCTTTTTATAGAATTCTGACTCCTTTACTCAGCATTATTTCATGAGTTTTCTTTTATTTTCATTGGGTAGTTTTACATTTTAAATAAGACTGAGCAGTGACACTACCAATTACAAGAGGCAAATCCACCACAAGGCTAATGCCACTTCCTCCTGAGCCCCAGCAAGGTGGGCACAACAGGACACTCACCACAGCATACAGCAAAACCCCAAGGGACTGGGAAGAGATGCATGACAGCTGACATAGAAATAAATAAGCAAATTAAAAGGCAACTGGAGGCTTGGCACCTGTAGCTCAGCAGCTAGGGCACTAGCCACATACGTTGGAGCTGGCAGGTTCGAAACCAGCCCAGGCCTGCCAAACAATGACAACTACAACAAAAAAAAAAAATAGCCGGGTGTTGTGGCGGACACCTGTAGTCCCAGCTACTTGGGGGGCTGAGGCAAGAGAATCTCTTAAGCCCAAGAATTTGAGGTTGCTGTGAGCTGTGACGCCACAGCACTCTCCCCAGGGTGACATAGTGAGGCTCTGTCTCAAAAAAATAAACAAATAAATAAAATAAAATAAAAGGCAACTGGGGTGTGAGGTTCATGAACTGAGAGAGCTAATACCAAGTGAGCCAGGAAGACGGCTCAGCAGGGTCAAGCAGAGTGGCCTCTCAAGTTTGCCCAGGGGGCGGGAGCAGCAGTGGCAGGCAAGGGCCCACGGCTGTCCTTGCCAAGCCTCCAGTCAGGACCTACCAGTCACTGACCTAGCAGAACAGAACCCTGGCCACCAAGTCCAGGCACAGGCATGGGCTAAAACCTGAGGTCCAACTCTCCCTTGACAGCACCCAGTAAAACTGCCAGACCCGAGGGGCAAGGCTTTGAGACAGAATTCTGATGGGAAAGGTTAGACCATACACTGACCACTGCCTGGAAAAAGCCACAGGTGGGAGGAAGAAATCGTGCTGGCTACACACACAGCAGGAGTCATTTCCAGATCTAAGTAACAGACTAGACTCAGATGCCACACAGTACATGATAAAGTGGCTTTTTGGGAGTTTTTTTGAGACAGTCTCCCAGGGTAGAGTGCCCTCACATTACAGCTCACAGCAACCTCAAACTCTTCGGCTTAAGCAATCTTCCTGCCTCAGACTCCCAAACAGCTAGAACTACAGGTGCCCACCACAACGCCCAACTAATTCTTCAATTTTTAGTAGATATGGGTCTTGCTCTTTCTTGCTCAGGCTGGTCTCAAACTCCTGAGCTCAAGGGACCCTCCCACCTTGGCCCTCCCAGTGCTGGCACTGTACCTGGCCTAAAGGTGGCATTTTAAATCGGAAGGGTAAGAAATGCCAGTCAATACATGCTGTTGACACATTTGCTTACTCATTTTGATGGAAAGTCTGGAACCCCTAGCTCACATTTTATAAGCTTCATTGAGATATAACTTATATACCATAAAACTTAGCCACTTTGAGTGTGGCATTTAACCACAAAATAAATTCCATGAGTCCAACATTTATATAAAAGAATGAACTCAAGGAAGTATTAGAAGATTAGCTTACACCAATTTATTCAAACTCACTAGTAAAAAAAGAAAAATCTGTTTGTCATAATTAGAACCCAGAAATCATAAAGAGATACCAGATCTGAAAAGTCTGCAAATACATCCTGCAAAGTGCTTTGTTCCTCACTGCTGAGCTTCACTCTGGCCAGCAGGTGGCCTCAGGGAGCATCTTAAGATGATAGCAGTGACCTTCACTTTTCTAGGATGAGCTGGTGAATGTGCCTGTCTGAACCCACAGGCTAGGCACTGTGAGTTCCAACATCACAGACAAGGCTGGAAGGCAGAAGCACACAGATACATTGACACAGCTCCCATGCGGTGGAGGAACCAGCTCCACATCTGCACGGCTCACGGGGCTGCATCTGCCAAGGGCACGCAGCCCAGGAATACAGTGGACAAAGGGTATACAGCAAGCAGTTCCCAGAACAGACACTGACCACCAGGGGACTTATGAGACAGTGCTCAGTTTCATGCATAACTTTAAGTCAAACACTGAAATTCCAAAAACACAGCTCTGCTGGGGAAGGTGGAAAAGACCATCCCTCTCAGATTACTGTAGGTAGGAGAAAAAACTTACAGGTGACCAGGCAGTGTCTAAACCCCACATTTTAAATGCAGATGACATTCACTATCCCCAAGACAACCAACAAATGTGAAGACTCTAAGGTGAAACCCCCAGAATGGTGCATAACATAGCTTGGATGGGCACGTCCATTGGGACGGCAGGGTGAGGAGTGGGGGTGCAGCAGTTGGTGTAGGGTGTCTTGGGGGCAGGGCCAAAAGGGCCTCCGGACAACTGTCCTCCAGGAGGCCTGAGATACACTGGCCACAAGATGGACAGTGACTGCAATGTCTGGTTTAAAGGATACCAAGGGTCATCTGGACAAAGAGCTTATGATACTGTTTGTTTTCTTCTTTATACTTCCCCACGTGAAAGGGGGAAAAAACTAATAATTTTTTTTTTTTTTTGAGACAAAGTCTCACTTTGTTGTCCCTGGTAGAGTGCCATGTCATCATCACTCATAGCAACCTCAGACTCTTGGGCTCAAGGAATTCTCTTGCCTCGGCCTCCTAAGTAGCTGGGACTTCAGGCACCCGTCACAACACCCAGTTATTTTTAGAGATGGGGTCTCACTCTAGCTCAGGCTGGTCTCAAACTCCTGAATTCAGGCGATCTGTCCACCTTGAACTCTCAGAGTGCTGGGATTACAGGCATGAGCCACTGCACCTATTATTTTTTTTTAATTAATTTTAAAACCCCTTTTAAATCTCTAATGGTAACATTTCCTACTAATTTACTTTAACATTTTGAAATCTGCCCTAAAACCTTCTTAGAAAAGTAGAACAGAGGTCAAGGGGGTGGATCCCTTGAACTCAGGAGTTTGAGACCAACCTGAGCAAAAGCAAGACCCCATCTCTACTAAAATCAGAAAAACTAGCCAGGCATGGTGATGGGCACATATATTCCCAGCTACTTAGGAGGCTGAGGCAGAAGGACTGCTTGAGCCCAGGAGTTTGAGGTTGCTGTGAACTATGATGATACCATGACACTCTACCCAGGGTGACAGAGTAAGACTCTGTCTCAAAAAACAAAAAAGTACAACAGACATAAAACTAATAAAAATGACTTTCAGAGTGAAGCAAAAATAACACATCCTGGAAACTCTGACAGACAAAAGAAAATGCTTTATATATGTTAAAAGACGCACCCAGGGTGAATCAGCAGACTGAGCATGTAACTAGTTATCAACAAAATTATACACTTTCCAATAAATCCGTTTAAATGAATTCAGCTAGACTTCTCTGCCTACCATTAGTTTTTAAATAATTAACCATATATAACAATCCACCTTTTTTTTTCTTTTTTGGGGGGACACAGCCTCAAGCTGTCACCCTGGATAGAGTGCTGTGGCATCACAGCTCACAGCAACCTCCAATTCCTGGGCTCAAGCGAGTATCCTGCCTCCACCTCCCAAGTAGCTGGGACTACAGGTGCCCACCACAATGCCTGGCCATTTTTTGGTTGTAGCCATTATTGTTTGGCGGGGCCGGGCTGGATTCGAACCCGCCAGCTCAGGTGTACATGGCTAACACCTTAGCCCGTTGAGCCACAGGCGCTGAGCCAAACGATCCATCTTAAAAAACAGTTTTCCCCCAAAAAGGCCAGTACACCTGACCATTGAGACCAGCAATAGGTCCACTAGCCTGACCTTTAACTTCCAGAGTTCCTCCTTATCAAACATGTCCCTCAGACAGGGCCCCATATACCGAGAGTGGTGGGTTCAAACCCAGCCCCAGCCCTGGCCAAACTGCAACAAAAAAAATAGCCAGGTTCCTGTAGTCCCAGCTACTTGGGAGGCTGAGGCAAAAGAATTGCCTAAGCCCAAGAGCTGGAGGTTGCTGTGAGCTGTGATGTCACAGCACTCTACCAAGGGCAACAAAGTAAAACTCTGTCTCTTAAAAAAAAAAAAAAAGTGTCCCTCTGAGAACTGAAAGAGGCCAAAAGCCCCACTGGTGCAGGGTCCGAGGCATCCATGTAACCACTTCTACCCTTACTGGTGTGAAGCCTAAGAGAGCCTGAGTTTATGCCTAAATGTCACTACCTGCTTGTGGCTCTGAGGTGCTGGCCCAGTGCTGAGGATGTAGCTGCCCATGCCCACCCTCCGGGGACTGTCTCTAAAGAGAGCACATCAGCCTGTGGGTAACGAGCCATTCCATAGGTCGCCAGCTCCCCAAGGAGGGGCGAAGCTTCAGGCAGAAGGTCATGTCAGAACCACCACACTCAGCCACAACTGGTCCACAGACACCCACCAGTCAAGACTCAGCTGCTTGTTATTATTTTTCAGAAAAAGTTCACCAGGACTTCTTCAAAAACCAATGTATGAGAAGATAAACACTTCTCAGGTGAAAAGAAATGGATGTAGTAATTCAAGAAAAATAAAATATAAGTCAAAAGTAAATGGGAACTTTTACCAAGGTCTAGAAGTGCCCTGACTGCTAACCCTCAGAACCAGCAGTCACCTCTGACTCTCTCCCTTCCCGACACCCAGGACAGCAGCGTCCTACCTTCTGGGTGCGGTCAGTTTCAGACATGCTCTCCTTTGAGGTTCTGCTGTCCTCAGTGGGGAACGTTGCTGCCTGCTCAGCTCCGTGCCCATCGTCCTCCTCCAGCTCCTCTGAGTCGTCCTCCTCCGAGTCCATGTCCAGGCTCTCTCCATTCACGTGGAGGGTGCTGTCGCCCAGGTCCTTCTCGCCCTGGAACACGGCAGGTGTACACACCAAGGCAGAGCCACTGCATGTCACCGACAAGCCTGCTCTCACCTATAAGCCTCAGGTGCCTGGGAGGGGCTGGGCCTGTGGGGGGTGTGGGGGGGACAAGCATTGCGAGGCGCCGGGACCACCTGGAACAGAGCCTGGTGGCAGGTGAGCTGGGGAAGGGGCAAGGAGGATGGGTGTGGGGCTTGCAATGGCCCTGCTGGACATGGAGGCTGTGCCCCCGGAGCAGAGGAGCTTTAGAGCTCCGGTTCCTTCCACAGGGACGAAGTTCATCCAAATTGTCGATGGCCTCACAGTGCCCTTGAGGTCAAACAGATCCTGAACACAGAACATACTTCCCGGCACATGTGGTACACGACTCAAATGTTCCTCTTACCTTCGGACCCACAGTGGAATGAGTTATACTCTTAAACATCTCAATCACCGTCCTCTGTTTTAATACTTTGGTCTTTTTCTTAGGAACCAGGCTATAGGTTCCCATTCTTCGTTTTTTCTTCCGAGATACTGCAGCTGCTAAAACAAAAGGCAAGCAAGCTAAAAAAAAAAAAAAAAGTCAAAAGGGGACAAGAAAGGAAAAGAAACACCATTCAAGTGATTTTTAAAGGTAGAAGACAATTTACAAAATCACCAGCATACCCCGTCACAGTAGGCACAGTCCCACAGCCATTACCACACCCTGGCCACAGTGTTCCCCCAGGACAGGCCTCACAGAGAGCAGCAGACACACATCCTGCATCATCTCTGCTTCACTCACAGTAGCCTGAGCAAGACTGTCACCCCACCCTGCAGGCAGGAGCCATTGACCATCAGTACCAGGCCCCTGATGTGAATTATAGCCAAGTCCATGGCAAGGAACACATGACATTATCAACCATGAGAAGTCTTCTTGCTTTATAAAGAGACCATGTGAACAGCACGTGCACCAGAAAGCAGGTGGGGCGACCCTACACCCACCCCGGGGGCCAGAACAGCACAGTCTTCCTAGGACTCGGCATTCTCATCTGAGGAAGGGGCCCCTCTCTATCACAGCAGCCCAGTCCTTCGGCAGCACCAGGACCCTCTCCCAGCACCATCTTCCTCTCTCTTCCTCTCTCTTAATCTGAAGACTAAGCAGAAAGAAAATCCATGCAGATATTGTCCAGCTCACACTAAGACAGAGGACGAGTAAGAGAGGCAGCCCGGGGCTCACGGGGCGGCAAGGAAAGCAGAGGCAGCGTGGTCTGGGGTTCCCACTTGATTCCCAACACGGTAGCTTTAGGCTGACTAGTTTTTATAATAAGACTATAATATATATATGAAATATATAATATATATACTATATACATATGAAATATACATTATAAAGAGTCTCATAAAAATCAATATATATAATATAACATAACATATATAATTTTTTTTTTGGAGATAGAGTCTCAAGCTGTCAACCTGGATAGAGTGCTGTAGCATCACAGCTCACAGCAACCTCTTGGGCTTAAGCAATTCTCTTGCCTCAGCCTCAAGTAGCTGGGACTACAGGCACCCACCACAATGTCCAGCTATTTTTTGCTGCAGTTGTCACTGTTGTTTAGCTAGCCCGGGTCAGGCTCCAACCCTCCACCTTCAGTGTATGTGTATAGCGCCCGACCCACTAAGCTACGGGCGCTGCCTAAATACATATTTTTTAAGGTTCCAGGGCTTACAGGGAAAAAAAGACCTAAAAGTTACTGCTGTAACATAAAGGAAATGCTCCTTAAAGGTATATTTAAAAAATACAATATTTTAAGCTGGTCACAGTAGCTTACTTGAGCCTAGGAGTTCAAGTCCAGCTTGGGCAACATAGCAAGATCTCATAAAGGGAAGGAGCGAGAAAAGGGGAAGGGCCTGGAAAGGAAGGAAATCACACAGAGACGCTGCAGCTCTGCCCAGTGCAGAGGGAGAATGCTGTGGAGCGTGTGCACCCTGGGGCACGGAGACGGGCACAGTCAGTGTGTGGGACAGGTGGGGCTCTGAGCACTCGGCCCCACCAGAGTGGGCAACAGCACAGCTGTGCTCAGGTCCCCAGAGTCCTTGAGCAGCCCTGAGGATTCAACATTCGTGTCAGAATCATCTTGATAGTCTGAACAGGTTTGGAAGGGGGTGGCCTCAGATAGTTTAGAAAATAAACACTGTTGACTCTTAAACAACACAGATTTGAAATGCATACACTCCCTCATGACAGAATTTTTCAACCTAACCTGGACAGAACATGGTGATTTAGGACACAGAAAGTGAACATACAGAAAGCCGAGTTTCCACACATATGAACCCTGAGAGGTTGAGTGAGGGCAAGAGCGTGCTCAGACTCTGGCATCCCCCATGTGCAGCAAGATGAGCATGTATTTCCTCAAAAGGTTGCTGTTCTTATTTCCCCTTGGCCCCCATTACTTGCGTGACCAATAGTGGGCCGGGGTAGAACAGCAGGGTCTTCCAAGGCTCCCACACTGACTCCCGGAAGGAACTGCAGAGTGGGGACAGAGCAGGCAAACCTGCCTTTCACTTGCCCAGCAACATCAGAAGTCTATTTGCCAAAACCAAATAAAGTCAGTCCCATGTTCTAATATTCTTCTCTTACTGGGTAAACTAGTTACTTAACCAAAACCTGTTAGTTAAGAATAATCTATAATACTATACAACAGCACACAGCCAGGTACCAGCTCACTCCTGTAATCCCAGTACTTTGGGAGGCTGAGGCAGGAGGATCCCTCAAGGCCAGGAGTTCAAGATCAACCCGAGCAAGAGTGAGACCCTGGTTTCTATAAAATATTTAAAAATTAGATGGGGTTGGCAGTGTGCAAGTGTAGCCCCAGCTAGGAGACTGAAGCAGGAGGACCACGCAGAGAGCTGTGATGACGCCTCTGTACTGGAGCCGGGTGAGAACGAGGTTGGGGGAAGAAGGGTCTACAAAGCACCTGAGTGTGTACAAGCAAGAGGCTGGAGCATGAAGAGCTTTGGACTCTTTTTCTGGAATGGCTGACATCAGACCTGTCATCTTGTACCCTTGAGGTCCTGAATGTCTCAAAATGTCTTTCTTTCATTATTTCTTTTGTATTTGGATAAATAAAAAGTGATTGGCGGCAGATCAGATGAGAAAGGAGGGTGTTCCAATCCGGAACTCCCTGGCTGAAAACTCCCTCACAGATAGTGCTATGTGAGCTGGTGCATTGTCATGATGCACGAGGCACGAGTTGTTGGCCAAGATTTTCAGTTAAGATCTTCCTAACAGTTTCTATATCGATGTTTACTTGGCCAGGTAGGCTTCTCACAGCCAACAATTTTGACACAAAATTCAACAAATTTTTGCAATGTTTCCATCGGTTCTGCTCATTACTGGCCCACCCTTAGCTCTTGTCATTAGTGATACTTTCTCTCCCTTCAGAAAAACGTTTAATCCATTTGTACACTGCCGTTTTCTTCATGGCATCATCCATATTAACTTGGGACTGTTGTGTCCCTGATTTCACTTCTACTCTTGCCAAGTTTAATAAGAAATTTATAAATGTTTATTAGGCCGGACTCAGTGGCTCACATCTGTAATCCCAGCACTTGGGAGGCCGAGGTGGATGCATTGCCTGAGCTCACAGGTTCAAGACCAGCCTAAGCAAGAGCAAGGTCCCATCTGTAAAAACAGCCAAGCATTGTGGTGGGTGCCTGCAGTCCCAGCTACTCAGGAGGCTGAAGCAAGAGAATAGCTTGAGCCCAAGAGTAGGAGGTTGCTGTGAGCCACAACACCATGGCACTTTACCGAGGGTGACAAAGTGAGACTCTGTCTCAAGAAAAAAGCCAAAAAAGAAATAAATAGTAGGCCAGGTGTGGTAGTTCATACCTGTAATCCCAGCACTCTGGGCGGCTGAGGGGGGTGGATCACTCAAGCTCAGGAGTTCGAGACCAACCCAAGCAAGAGTGAGAGCCCTGTCTCTACTAAAAATGAAAAAGTGAGGCAAGAGGATCACTTCAGCCCAAAAGTTTGAGGCTACTGTGAGCTATGACATCACAGCACTCTACCCAGGGAGACAAAGTGAGACTCTGTCTCAAAGACAAGAAAAGAAAACAAATGTGTGTTATATCTACTTTAATCTCCAACATTCTCACCACAGCATACAAAACACACAACAGCATTAATAATCACTACTCAGAAAGACACTGCCACACATAGACACAAACAACTCCAAGACCCTGCTATACGACGTGAAACCTTACTGAGCTTCTAGTATAGGGCTGCCAATGTGAGCACACAGTAGCAAGTTCTTGAGCTTAACTGTCAAACCACACGTGCACAGCGCTTTTCTTACCCATTCATCCATCTGGACACTTGGGTGGCATATGCATTTTAGCTTTTGTGAATGGTGCTCTAAACATGACTGTACAAATATAACTTCAACACTCTGCCTGCAATTCTTCTGCGCATATACCCAGCTGTTCAAGTCCTTTGCCTGTTTTAAAATCCGGTTTTGGTTGTTGAGTTGTAGGACTTTTTCACATATTCTGAATAGTTATTCCTTGTCAGATAAAAGGATTTGCAAATATTTTGTCATTCCATAGGCTCCTTTTTTTTGCTTTACTGATATTGTCTTTTGATACATAAAACTTTCTAATTCTCATGAAGGTGTTATCTATTTTTCCTATTGTTGCCATAGCCAAGAAATCACTACCAAATCAAACACATTTGCTTTCTGTCTTTTTCTAGGAGTTTTATAGTTTTAGGTTTTATATTTAGGTCTCTGATCCACGCAGAAGTTAGTTTTTGTACATGGTATGAGACAAGGGTCCTTCTGCATCTGTACATCCGACTCTCCCAGCATCAGTTGTTAAAAAGCTGTCCTTTTCCTGTTGAAGGGTCCCAGCTTCCCTGCCAGGGATCAGCTGACCACACATGCAAAGCTTTGTTCTTTTTTTCTTTGTGTAGAGACAGAGTCTAACCTTAGTAGAGTGCCATGGCATCACACAGCTCACAGCAACCTCCAACTCCTAGGCTCAGGAGATTTTCTTGCCTCAGCCTCCTGAGTAGCTGGGACTACAAGCACCTGCCACAATGTCCGGCTATTTTTTGGTTGCAGTTTGGCCGGGGCCAGGTTTGAACCTGCCACCCTCAGTATATGGGGCCGGCACCCTCCCCACTAAGCCACAGACGCTGCCCGCAAAGCTGTGTTCTATCTGATCGGTCTGTGTCTGTCCTTAAGCCAGTAGCACAACATTTTGATTACTGAAGCTTTGAGGTAAGTTTTGAATCTCTGCCTTTTAAGAAATCTGCCATGGGCGCTTGTGTGCTGCTCCTGTTGCTATGTGGAATTTTCTGAGTGTCCCTGTTACATCTAGTTGGTTTACAGAAGCATCAAATCCTCTGCTTCTTACTTATCTTCTGTATGGTTGTTCTACCCATCACTGACAGTAGGTATTATTGTAGAATTCTGTTTCTCCCTTCGATTCCATCAGTCTTTGCTGCACATATTTTGACGGTCTACCATTCATTAGGTTCACAGAGGTTCATAAAGGTGACGTATCTTCTTGCACATTGAAACTTTTGTTTACTGTCTTCCTTTATCTCTTATAGACATTTTTGATTTACAATCTATTTTATCTGATATTTGGTATGGCTACTTCTATTTTTTTGTGGTTGCTATTTTCATGTGGTATCTTTTCCTATCCTTTTTCTTTTTTTTTTTTTTTTTTTTGCAGTTTTTGGCCGCCTTTTGGCATATGGGGCCAGTGCCCTACTCCTTGGCCACAGGCAACGCCCTATCCTTTCACTTTCAATCTGTTTATATGTCTGAATAGTAAGCAGTCTCTTGGGACAGCTTTCAGGAGAATAACGTGTTCTTATATATTCTGCCTATCATAGTCTACTTGGTCTTGCTATAATAAAGAAAAGAGAGGGATGGTGCCTGTGGCTCAAGGAGTAGGGCACTGGTCCCATATACCGGGGGTGGTGGGTTCAAGCCCGGCCCCAGCCAAAACTGCAAAAAAAAAAGAAAGAAAGAAAAGAGATTTATTTGGCTCACAAGTCTGGTGGCTGGGAAGTTTGAGACTGGGCAGCAGTATCTGGGCATGGCAGAAAGCAGAAGGGAGACAGGTGCCTGCAGAGACCACATGGCAAGAGAGGACGCCATACTCTCAACACCAGCTCTCAAGGGTCTAATCCATTCTCAAAAAAGAGAACTCACCCTCCCCAAGGGAGGGTGTTAATCTGTTCATGAGGGACCCACCCATCAGTCAAACACCTTCTATAAGGCCCCACTTCCCAGTAGTGCTGCAGAGAGATCAAAATGTCAACCTGAGCTTTGATCAGGGATAAGCCACATCCCACCCATAGCACTGCCACTCTGCGTCCTTTGATTGGAGAGCTTCATCTGTTCACACTGAGAGGAACTGTTAATGAGGAGAGGCTTCTGTCAGTATGTGGTTTCCCATGAGCCTAGTAGCTTTTTGACCTGCATTTACTATATTACTATCTTCCTCTCTATTCAGTTTATCTTTTTTTGGTCTTGAAATCTTGAAATCTTGAACTCAGGCGATGTACCCACTTCAGCCTCCCCCAGAGTGCTGGGATTACAGGTTGTGAGCCACCACACCTGGCCAGTTGACAGTTTCTTCTTTTTCTTTTTTTGAGACAGAGTCTCAGTATGTCACCCTCGGTTGAGTGCTGTGGCATCACAGCTCATAGCAACCTCAAACTCTTGGACTTATGCAATTCTCTTGCCTCAGCCTCCCAAATAGCTGGGACTACAGGTGCCCACCACAACACCTGGCTATTTTTTTTTTTTTCCCCATTTTGGCCGGGGCCAGGTTTGAACCCACTACCCTTGGTATATGGGGCCGGTGCCCTACTCGCTGAGCCACAGGCGCCGCCCATCATCTGGCTATTTTTTGGTTATAGTTGTCATTGTTGTTTGGCAGGCCCAGCCTGGGCTCGAATCCAACACCTTCAGTGTATGTGGCTAGCGCCCTAGCTGCTGAGCTACAGGCTCTGAGCCAACATTTTTTTCTTTTAGTGCCTTAAATACCATCAGCCCACTGCCTTCAGGGCTCCAGTTTCTTATAAGAAATCTAATTACCTCACTGAGAACTCTTGTATGTGACAAGTCTCTTTTCTCAGGTTTCTGCAGTCTGATTATGATGTCTCTCAGTGTGGGTACGTCTGAGCTCATCCCACCTGATGCTCATTTAGCTTTTTGATGTTCATACTCACAGCTTTCCTCCCAGATTCTCTCCACCCCTTTCTCACTCTTGGTTCCTTTCCAGACCCCCACAAGGCCTCTGTTCGTCTTCCTGACATCTCTGTTCACTTTTCCACGGTCTTCTTTTTTTTATTTTTTATTTATAAGAGATGAGAGTCTCATTACATTACTAATCTCAAACTCCTGACCTCAAGTGATCCTCTCGCCTTGGCCTCCCACCGCAACCCAGCTCCTCAGTCTTTTTTTTTTTTTTTTCCTATTCATCAGACTCAATAATTTCCACTGTCCTATCCTCAAGGTTGCTGACTCTTTCCTCTGCCTGCTCAGATTTGTCTTTGACTCCCTCTACTGTATTTCTCAGGTAGCATATTTAAGTATCTTTAAGACAGTTGTTATAGTCTTTGCCCAATAGATCTGCCAACACATCCTTCTCAGGGACAGTTTCTGTCGAATTTTTTTCCTTGAATAGGCCATGCCCTCTTGTTTCTTTGTATGCCTTGTGATTTTTTGATGAACATGGGACATTTGAATCCAATAATGCAGAAACTCTGGAAAACAGGATTTTCCCTTCCCCAGGGTTTGTTGTTTTTTAAGTGTTGTTGTTGTTTGTTGTTTTGGTTTTTTGATAGTTGTAGGCTGTCTCTGTGTGTCTCTTTAGCCTGAGGGTTAAACTTAAGGTCTCTCAGGTCTTCCTTGAGCCATGGCTTTCCTGGCATAGCTTTTTATTTCCCTGTACACACAGTGTCTTTAATGTCTAACTCCCCAAAGGAGAAAAACAGAAAAATGAAAAGAGGGAGGAATAAAAAGGGCACTATCCCTTTGTATCTCTGAAGTAGCTTAGGGAGAGGGGTGTACAGCGGGGTCAGAGCAATGGTGCACAACCAGGCCTCCTTCCTGCCCCTGTGTACTCAGAGCACAGGCCCCACAGCCTAGAGGGCACAGCCTCGTGCCACCTGCTCCCAGAAACTGCTCCAGGAATAGCACATGCACAGTGCCAAGATCAAAGTTGAAACAGACTGAAAGCCACTGTGGAGCCTCCCACTGGAAGCTGCAAACCTCCTGGGGACTCCAATGCTTGCACTAAAGGAGCTTGTTCTAAAGGCGTTGCATAGACAGATTCAACCACAGCACTGGTGCCCGAATGAGAGGGACCCTGCCACACTCCTACAACACTTCCCACCCAGGATCCTCAGAAATAGGGTTTATTTTTTTTAATCACCCTTAATAGAGTGCCGTGGCATCACAGCTCACAGCAACCTCCAACTCCTGAGCTCAGGTGATTCTCTTGCATCAGCCTCCCCAGTAGCTGGGACTACAGGTGCCCACCACAACACCCGGCTATTTTTTGTTGTTGTTGCAGTTTGGCCAGGGCCGGGTTTGAATCCATCACCCTTAGTATATGGGGCTGGCACCCTACCCACTGAGCCACAGGCATCACCCAGAAATAGGGTTTCAGTGTTTTCTGTTTTTGACTGTCAACGTCTATGCTTTGAAGATATCAAATAAGCTGCTAACAAAGATGTCCATCCACTTTGTTAAAAGACTCACGTACACCTAGAGACAAGGGGTCTGACAAGGAACCTGGGCCAGTTTGGTCACTCCCACGCCTGGGGCACCATGTTCCCAAACAGTTCCAGTGCAGGCTTCCCTCTCAGACCCTGAGGGTGGGGGTGCAACAGAGGTCCTAATGGCTGCTTTGGCTCTAAACCTATTATTAACTTTAGCTACCCTAGGAATGAGCCACAGGCAGCTGTATGACTTCATCACCACACCTCAGTGAAACGTTGACGTGCTTGTCCTGGGGTCAATTTACCAGTGCAGCAGGAGGAAAAAGAATAGAGATCATCATTGCCGTAATTTTTAAAATTAATCAAAAAGGACAGGGCCCAGTGGCTCACACCTGCAACCCTAGCATTCTGGGAGGCCAAGGCAGTTGGATTGCCTGAGCTCATGGATTCTAGACCGGCCTGAGCCAGAGTGAAACCTCATCTCTAAAAACAGCCGGGCGTTGTGGGGGCAGGTGCCTGTAGTCCCAGCTACTTGGGAGGCTGAGGCAAGAGTATCACTGAGCCTAAGAGTTTGAGGTTGCAGTGAGCTAAAACTCCATGGCACTCTATCAAGGATAACAAAGTAAGACTCTACCTCAAAAAAAAAAAAAAAAAAATTAAATACATAAATAAAATAAAATAAAACTAATCAAAAGACAAGAAATTACAACTCGGCATGGCGCCTATAGCTCAGTGGCTAGGGCACCAGCCATATACACCTGGGCTGGCGGGTTCAAACCTGGTCAGAGCTTGCTAAACAACAATGACAACTACAACAAAAAAATATCTAGATTTTGGGGCAGGTGCCTGTAGTCCCAGCTACTTGGAAGGCTGAAGCAAGAGAATCGCTTAAGCCCAAGAGTTTGAGGTTGCTGTGAGCAGTGATACACGGCACTCTACCGAGGGCAACAAAGTCAAACTCTGTCTCAATAAAAAAAAAAAAGAAGGGCAGCTCCTGTGGCTCAGCGAGTAGGGCGCCGGCCCCATATACCAAAGGTGGCGGGTTCAAGCCCGGCCTTGGCGAACTGCAAAACAAAAAAATAGCCGGGCGCTGTGGCGGGCGCCTGTAGTCCCAGCTACTCGGGAGGCTGAGGCAAGAGAATCGCTTAAGCCCAAGAGCTGGAGGATGCTGTG
>CAUYON010047778.1:0-15304 GCA_963573935.1 Arctocebus calabarensis
CTATGCCTAGGTCAATTTCTTGTGAATTTCCTAGGCTTCAATTCCATGAATGGACTGTCGATTCATTGATACATTCATTCACCTTGCCCTGGCGGATTGTATTCATTCATTTCCTGGCCAAGGAACCAATACACCTATATAGACCCTGAGACTACAGGCCTAAAGGAGGAGACAGGGAAAGACCGAGAGAGAAACACAGAGAGCTTCTCTCTCCCAACTTGAATTCTCTCCCTCTACCAGGAGCTTTAGTGTTTTCTGTATTCTTTTCTGTAAATAAATTCCATCTTACCACTGGGGAGTGGGGGTGGGGAATAATGTAATGAAGAATAATTAAATACATGTATTTAAGAAAAAAAAAGAAAAAGAAAACTAGATAAAGTAGATCAAAGTATGGCTGGGTATTGTGGCTTACGCCTGTGATCCTAGCACTATGGGAGGCAGAGGTGGGTGGATTGCCTGAGCTCATGGGTTCCAGACCAGCCTGAGCCAGAACGAGACTTCATCTCTAAAAATAGCCAAGTTTTGTGGCGGGCACCTATGGTCCCAGCTACTTGGGAGGCTGAGGCAAGAGAACAGCTTGAGCCCAAGGGTTTGAGGTTGCTATGAGCTATGAAGCCATGGCACTCTACCGAGGGCAACAAAGTGAGACAGTCTCTAAAAAAAAGAAAGAAAAAAGAAAAAACAGAGCAAATTAAATCCAAAGTAAGAAGAAACATGAGCAAAACCGATGATTAAAGACAGGAAATCAATTGAGAAAATCAATAAAAGCAAAAGTTGGTACTTTGAAAAGGTCAATAAAATCAACTAGCCTCTACCTAGGCTAACTAAGACAAAAAGAGGAAGGACCCCTATGACAAATATCAAAAATAAAACAGATCTTATAATCATTAAAGGCATTAAATGAACAATCTATGACCAAAATTTGAAAGCCTGGATGAAATGAACCAATTCCTTGAAAGAAACTTCTAAAACCCACACAAGAAGAGATAGGCAATCTGAATAGGCTTCTATCTATTAAAGAAATTGAATCAATAATTAATAGCCTTCCAAATCAGAAAGCACCAGGCCAAGATGTGTCCACTGATGAGAACTACTAAACAATTAAGGAAAAAAATTATACCAAATCTCTACAATTTCTTTCAGAAGACAGAAGCATAGGAATACTTTCTAATTTATTTTATGAAGCCAGTAACACCCTAATGCCAAAATCAAAGACATTACAAATAAAGAAAACTGAAAATCAATATCTCTCATGAACATACATGCAAAAATCCTCAACCAAATCAAATATAATAATGTATGAAAATAATTATATACTAGTGGTATTTATCCTAGGTATGCAAGGCTTGTTCAACATTTGAAAATCCATTAATATAATCCATCACATCAACAGGCTAAACTAAAGAAGAAAGATCAGAAGAAAATATCAATAGATGCAAGGAAAGCATTTGAAAAAATTCAACACCCATTCATGATAAAAACTCTCAATAAGCTAGTAATAAAGGAAGGGGATCTTCCTCAACTTGATATAGAATATTTACAACAAACCTACAGCTAACATCATACTTTATAGTGAGAGTGAGAATCTTAACACTTTCCCACTACGACTTATGAACAAGGCAAAAACATCTCTCCTCTCATCATTGCTTTTCGGTATCCTACTGAAAGTTCCAGGCTCAGTGCCTGTAGCTCAGAGTTTAGGATGTCAGCCACATACACTGGCGCTGGTGGGTTCTGACCTGGCCCAGGCCTTAAACAATAATGACAACTACAACAAAAAAATAGCCAGCATTGTGGCAGGTACCTGTAGCCTCAGCTACCTAGGAGGCTAAGGCAAGAGAATCGCTTAAGCCCAAGAGTCTGGGGTTGCTGTGAGCTGTGACACCACATCACGGCACTCTACCCAGGGCGACAGCTGGAGACTCTGTCTCAAAAAAAAAAAAAAAAAAAAAAAGATATTACAGATAGGGAAAGAAGAAATATACTGTCTTTGCTCACAGATGGCATGATCATCTAAGTAGAAAATCCAAAAGAATCAAATAAAAAGAAAACTGGAAAAAATAAGCAATAATAGCAAGGATGCAGGATATGAGGTTAACACAAAAGTCAACTGCCTTCCTATATAGCAGAAATGAACAGGTAGAATTTGAAATTAAAAACAAAATACCATTTATATTGGCACCCCTAAAAATGAAATACTTAGTTATAAATCCAACAAAATATAAGGTATGTATAAGATCTACATGAGAAAAATTCACTCACACATGGAATATTTTCAGAAACTGACAATGAACTAATCTATACAGCAAATCTCAATAGATTGCAAAAAATCAGCAAATATGGTCCACATATTCTGGCCTCAGTGAAATAAAATTAGAATCCGGTGAAGTGCTTAGAACAGTGTCATGCCCTGGCAGTAAGTAATCAAGACAAATTCCCTGTATTCATAAAGCTTCATTCTGGTAGGGTATACATAGAGAAAATAATTAAATGAACAGATATTTAATATTGTGTCAGCCAACGATGCTACAAAATAATAAAGCAGAGTAAGTGGATAGAGGCTAACCAGCGAAGGAGAGCCTACTTTAGATTGGATGATCAAGGAAGGTCTTTAAGAAAGGGGAGATTAGAGCAGACACATGAGTGAAGGGAATGAGCCATTGTTGTGGTGGTTATTATTATTCATGTTATGCATATAATTATTCATTAATTCTAATTATTCAACAATAATTATTATTCATTGTTATTGTTATCACCAATGTATCAACAAGGATAATTTATGTGAGGATATCTAACAGAGATAAATGAGGAACTGTGAACAAAGAACACTTGAGATCTGCAGATTATCTCAAGAGAAGATCTGAACTACTGAGAATGATTTAAGTCACAACATCCTTCCTCCTCTTATCACACTCCATATTCCCCACTATGGGAATATGGACTATCCATCATTCCTATTGCTGGCTAAATCAAGAACAATCTAGCATTTGGAGTCCTCCATTTCCAGTTTCTTCTTCTACCTCTAAAAAATGGCCTGACAAAAGATTTTGCCCAATTGGTCAATTTATTCATACGGAAAAAAAATGAAGAAATAAACATTTAGTTATATATTTGATATTTTATTTATTTATTTATTTATTTGAGACAGAGTCTCACTCTGTCACTGTAGGTATGCCATGGCATCACAGCTCACAGTGACAACAAATTCTTGGCCTCAAGCTATCCTCTTGCCTTAGCCTCTCGAATAACTGGGACTACAGTCACCTGATACAACATCCAGCTATTTTTTTTTTATTTTGAGACAGATTCTCAAGCTGTCATCCGAGGTAGAGTACCGTGGCGTCACAGCTCACAGTAACCTCAAACTCATGGGCTCAATGATTCTCTTGCTTCAGCCTCTCTAGTAGCTGGGACCACAAGTGCTCACCACAATGCCCAGTTATTTTTTCTCTTGTAGTTGTCATTGTTGTTTTAGCTGGCCCTGGCCAGGTTCGAACCCACCAGCCACAGTGTATATGGCCAGTGCCCTACCCACTGAGCCATAGGCACCACCCATATTCAGCTATTTTTAGAGATGGAGTCTCACTCTTGCTCAAGCTGGTTTTGAACTTATGAGCTTAAGCAATCCACCCACTTCAGCCTCTCAGAGTGCTAGGATTACAGGCATGAGCTACCATGCCTAACCCTTTTTATTTTTATTTGTTTGCAGTTTTTGGCCAGGGCTGGGTTGGAACCCACCACCTCCGGTATATGGGGCCGGTGTCCTACTCCTTTGATCTATAGGCACCACCTGATATACCTTTTTAAAAGAAAAAAAAATCCAAGAATAATTGCAGGCCTAGAAAATCTGGGCCAAGAAATTGTCACACCTGTATTATCGCTAACCGTGGCACTTGCTTTACCTTAAATACATCACACCTAATTCTTCCTCTTTGTTACTGCTCCATCACCATGTCTTCCTCTACCATCACTACCTCTTAGAATCCTATCTATCATTAAGACTGTATTGAATACAAATTCCGTAAACCCCCTCAGAGTGTCTTGACTATCTCTTTCCTTCCAAAAATGCTTACATTTCTGGTATTTAAGGACAATCAGTCACTTGTCTAGAAATGCAAGGCCCTCTGGCTCAAGTCATTTCTGTACTAGGATGAAATACCACATTGCAGGATATGCAATCTAATATTCCAAGTGAAAATGCAAGGGAACAGATGATGCAACCTAAAAGCACAAGGGAATTAACTCCTTTGGGGTTAACGACTAAGACACAAGTGGCAAAAAAGAAGAAAAACAGATAAATTTCCTTCCTTTCCTTTTTTCCAATGCATGGAAATATTCCTGCCAAGCAACCCACTATTGTCTCTCTCCCATACTTTAAATGCTAGCCAGCAAAATAACACACTGCTTTGTTTTGCCTAACTTCAATTTGTCTTCATTCTCATGACCCTGGGTCTACTTTCCCCAAGATAGGTATCAGCATTTCAGCCCTTGTCCAGGTTCAGTTTTCTAGAGGCCTAAGTTTAGGAAAATATCCCTTTCTATCATCTAATTCCTAACTACCATTCCCACTACCATCAACAAATTAGACAGTTTCTCCTACATCTCTGCCCTTCTGTTCCTTTTTTTTTTTTTTTTTTTTTTGAGACAGACCCTCAAGCTGTCACCCTGGATAGAGTGCCATGGCATCACAGCTCACAGCAACCTCCAATTCCTGGGCTCGAGCGAGTTTCCTGCCTCCACCTCCCAAGTAGCTGGGACTACAGGTGCTAGCCACAACGCTCGGCCATTTTTTTTTGTTTGCAGCCATCATTGTTGTTTGGCGGGCTGGGGCTGGATTCGAACCCGCAAGCTCAGGTGTACGTAGCTGGCGCCTTAGCCTGTTGAGCCACAGGCACCGAACCCCTTCTGTTCCTCTTTTGACACCATATTCTGCGGTTGAACATTCACTCTTTGATTTGCCTGTATTATCCCCTATAGTAACCATAGACATTTATTAAAATTGGTAAGTTGAACTTGGTTGAATCTTTGGGTTTGCAAGTGTTTGACTTTTTCAAATGTTTTTGATTTATAGCTTTCTAAAAGTGACTTACAATTTCCAGATTTCACATACTAGGAATATTGTTAATGATTCATGATTATATTAGACATCAATTACTATGTGTGTCTAATCCTTAGCATAAAAGAAGAACCCATCTGGGAGCAGTATTCTTAAGACTTAGGCCATGAACGGGGATATAAATCTATAAAATTAAAACCTGTCCTTTAATCCTCAATTTAAAATCCTTCAATGGCTCTGCATTGCTCTTGGAGTAGAGTCTAAAATCCTATCAGACACTTTGCCATCTGGCCCTGCCAATGCTTCAGAAGCCTTAGCAAATGCTCAGGCCAGCTTTGTACCATCTTTTCCTCTTCTGCATAGTTCTTTGTTCAAAGTAAATGCTCAATAAATGTATGTTGATTTTTAAAACTATCCTTAGTGCAAAGATTAACCCTCTCTAGTGAGACTCATTCATTAATCCAAAAATCAATTATTGAGTTCTAGCTATAAACTCTGTGCTATATGTCATACTGTGAGAAATATAAAGATTCATAAGGCAGGGCCATGATTTCATAGTGCTTACAATAATCAGGTTAGAGAGATTTTAAAAAGTACATAAGCAAGTATAAGAGATGGTAGAAAGGGAACCTAGCCATTGTCACTTTATTAAAGAATTATTTACAGTTATAAATTGTTACTAATGAAGACATTCACCTGACCATAATAAACATCTCTCCCAACATATGATCACTTTAAAGTATAAGTTCACAAAATTAACAATACTATTATTAATGAAAACCAGAAACATTAGTTACAAATTTTTTTTTTACCATTACAATTAATGATAATATAAGTATGTTACCTTTGTACAGGGGTCAATACTGACTTAGGCCTATTTGACTCTATAAACCACTATTTCCATCTAAGTCTGTTTGTCTGCAGAAACTTTGCATTTAATCACTATTGTCTCCTGCCTTCTTATATTTCCATGACAACTAGAGCTGGGCTGTGCATGAGTATGCGCTGATTACTTGTACTTAATGGTTTAAAAAGAGAACAACCACATTTACTAACAGAAGGTTAAGTGAAAATTGGCTTCCTCTATGCCCACTCTTGAGGTTCTCTTAAAGGGCAGGAACTATTGGATGCCTATCCTATGACCATTCTCCTCCTCTTCTCCCTTGCCACCAGAATCTTGTAAGCCTTAGGGAGGTTCTGTGCATCTCAGACCTGGTATGCAAAGGTAGTGGAGGATGTAGGCAATGAATGTGGAAGAAGGGTATAACTGCTGATATAGGTATGAAAATGTTTAATATACAAAGCCATAAACCATAATCCCAGGGGTTATCTGTTCTACTGGACCGAAATTGTTTGTATCATTACTAGACAGAAATATTCAACTTTATCTCTGCCTTTATGAATAATAAAATAGCCCAGACAACAGAAAATGAAGTCTAGCACTGCAATAAGAGAATATCCACTAATATCTTTTGCCTTTTCCAAGTTCTGCGAAATTGTTCTAATACCATTGAGACATAAGGAAAGTGAGATGGACGCTCCTGGAGAATCTTTCCTACTCTTACAAAAGACCAAAAAAGGAGGGTGACATATGCCATCGGGCCCTTTTACTTTTTCTGGAGTCTGGTTACTACTGCATTAAGGCATAATATGTGCTAGTGTTACAGCCACCCTGACAATAAGAGGACAAGCCAACCACACTGAGAATAGTAGAATAAAGACAGAACTCAAATCTCAGAGGATATTGTTGAGCTATCAAGTTAGCCAACTCCAGCACCACTCCTCCTTGGAGACCTCTTGTTAAGAAAAATAGTGAATTTACTTTACTGTTCAAGCTCCTTCTGTTAAGAGTATCTCAAGTTGATTTACTTGGTTCTATAGCTTTTGATTCCAGGAAGTCAGAGAGTCTAAGCGTTTGGGATTTGGAATAGTGAGCGAGGAGTCTACCAGAAGACTAGGAAGAAGTAAAACATTCCAAAGAAACTTACTTCAAGACACCTAGACAGGTAGACAATGAGTTATAAATAATAATACATTGAATACATTGATAGCCCTCACACATATAAATACATAAATAAGAAAATCAGCACTAGCTATTTTAAGAATAAGGCATACAATATGTTAGAAAGCAGTCAGGAGAAGTCATTAGCTAGCATTGCAGTAATGGTAAATGATAAATTCCACACAACAGACCAGATATCAAGCTATTTAGTAAATGTTTTTATAAGTATAATTTATTGCCATTTTGCTCATAGTAGGCAAAAATGGTTCCAACGTAAAAGTCTTGTCATACAGTTGGCTAAGACCCATTCCTTAGAAATATATAAAAATCAATCTAGACCAGGTGCAGTTACTGATCACCCATAATCCTCACACTCTGGGAGGCCAAGGTGGGTGCACTGCTTGAGGTCAGGAGTTCCAGACCAGCCTGAACAAGAGTAAGACCTCCTCTCTATGGAGAATAGAAAAACTAGCCGGGCATTGTGGTTTATGTCTGTAGCCCCCGCTACTTGGGAGGCTGAAGCAAGAGGATAGTTTGAGCTCAAGAATTTGAGATTGCTGTGAGCTATGACAGCATAGTACTCTACCAAGGGCAATGGAGTGAGACTCTGTCTCAAAAAAAAAAAAAAAATCAAATTCAAGAAATAATAACAGGCTTAGCCGGGCATTGTGGTGGGCACCTGTAGTCCTAGCTACTCGGAAGGCTGAGGCAAGAGAATTGCCTAAGCCCAAGAGCTGGAGGTTGCTGTGAGCTGTGACGCCATAACACTCTACCAAGGGTGACAAAATGAGACTCTGTCTCTAAAAAAAAAAAAAAGAAAAGAAAAGAAATAACAGGCAATACAAGTGGTTTATATAAAACCTTTCTTCTACAAAAGTCAATGTAGTTCTCCATCTATTAAGTAGTAGCTCATGAGCCCCATGCCATATCTGTATAAGTGGTGGTTGTCCCTCTCATTTCTATGCTTCATGACAACCAAGTGACCTAGTTAAGAATCAGTGACAGTCTGTAGTCAAATTTGTGATAAAACTCCTATCCCTATCACCCTGTTAGGTCATTCTCCCCCAGGCTGCGGGGCCCATGCTAAGGTAAAGAGCAGTCTGTGGAGGTGCAGAGAGCAGGTATTTCTCAGGCCCCAGCCAACAGTAGGATTATGGAAAAGTGTAGACAATTCAAACATCATTTGCCTGTAAGCCCTTATCTGAATAGTTTCCGAAACCTTCTCTGCGGGTCTGTCCTTCATCTGGCAGGTTCTCAGGGCAGATCACATACTCTTCTTATCAAAGGTGCTAGCAAAACCAATGGCTCCTTTTTGACACATGTAGACTCTTACTGCTGATCTCCCCCATATGGCCCATACCCTGGGCTCTGAGGCACCTGTTGACTTTCCTCATCTGTGTCATATCCCCTCACTCCCACGGTCAGTCCTCTGTATTGCACTAAGTCAAGTTCTCCTCAAATCATTTACTGTTGCCAACACATCAAGGAGTGAGTGTACACTCAGCAAGGAGATAGAGTAGCCTTGAAAAAGTGACCTCAGGACATCCTCTAAAAGTGGGAAGGGGGAGCAAGACGGCTGACTGGAGCCATCCTCCGACCAAAGCTCTTGTCCGGAGGGAAGAACAATATCCAGAAAGTACCCAATTAAGCTGAAGACTGGGAGCCAAGCTGAGAGAGAAGAGAGAAAACTGCAGGTCACCTCTGTTGAGGCAAGCTACGACTCCAAGAAAGCAAACTTCAGGTACAAAATTCATCCCAAAGGAAAAAAGTCCGTTCCCTCCCCCTAGAAAGTTATGTTTCTTTTTTTTTTTCCTCTTTGTTTGCTCCTATACATTTTCTATAGATGAAAGGTGAACTGAGGACCTCTTGTCTCACCCCATGGGTGAGAGCTGTAGCACGTGGGGTCTACTTCCCCAGAGGGACCCTGTTGTGACTCTGAGCACTCTCTTGTCAGGCAGAAAAATTGAACTACTATTTTCCCTGCCATTCTGAACTTTCAGTCCACCCTTCCCCCCTTGCCTGACGAACCAGAAGCCTAACCCTTGCAGAGACTGCGGGAGAAGGCTCATGAGCAGTGTCCCCAGCCCTGCCAAAGTTTCGCCTCTGGCCCTGCTAGAGTGACAGATCCCACGCCCCTATTCCCCCTTGTTCAGCCCTTGTTCACCAAGGGAGCCTCGGTGCCATGCCTGCCTGCCCAGCAAGAGTCGTGAGCTGGGTGCTCTCCTTGCCGAAGTTACCGGGTGTCAGGCAATGCCAGAACCCTGTACAGGGTCCCCTGCCCTGCTGCTGGATCCATATGCCCCAATCTCCTGGAGTTGTTCATACAGCCAGAACTCCCTGGCTGTGGCAGTCGCATGGGAGCTGTGCAGGATCACTTCCTTCAGAGATCCAGCAACAATAGAGCAATCCACCTGGGGTCTAATCTCAGATAGACCCCTCCCCAACTCTGAGGATTGCCAGAGGAAACCAGAACTCGCTCCTTAGGGACACCAGTGCTGCAGAGTGGCAGAGGCAAAGGTGTGGTGGCTGAGGGAGAAAAGCATTTGCTGACTTGTTACCCCCAGGATTAGACTGAGTCAAGTGGAACACTTGCCAGTGGCTATTGAGTACCCAAAGCAGGCTGGTGGCAGAGGGTAGTGGCTGAGCCATGGGAGCATTGACCTTCCTTTGACTGTGACAGGCGCAAAGCCCTGGCATATCTGCTTATTAGAAGGAGTAGGACCTTAGCCCTGTGGGGTCACCAATGACTAGGTGTGAAAGAGGAGCAAGGTGGAGAAAGAGAAATAGCCACTTGGTCCAACTCTGCTACTGGGTGGGCCTTTCTGATTCCAGAGCACCAGGGTGAGCCAGATTTGAGCAGCCAATAGACCTCCACCAGCTAGCTGCTGGAGACTTTTCAAACTCTCCCACTTAAGAGTTCGTACTCACTGGGTCAATTGGTTTGAACTCCTAACCTGAACCAACCACCCAAGGACCTTCTGGTTGTGTGGTAATGGGAAGCGTTGATTTTCCTTTTCCAGTTATTGGGGGGTGGGGTGTCTTAGTTGCTTGTATTTCTTATTCACCAGAGTCACTGATCCACTAGGATTGGACAAGAATCAGCTGAATACAAGACAGAGCCATCTAACCCTACCACATCAACCAGATTTCCTCAGGCTCAGACTGTAATACTGTGCAGGTCCTTTGCAAAGTTATAGGGGAAAAAACGGCAGTTATCAGTCCCAGATCCTTGACAAAGGAACAACTACAGGAACTCCCAATCCAATCTCACCTTACTGTCCATCTAGCCAACAGTGAAAAACAATCATGAGGAGGAATCAGTGGGAAAACTCTGGCAACAAGGATAATCAGAGTAGATCAACTCCCCCAAGGAACAATATGGCAGACACAGCACAACACCCCATTTATAAACAAATAGCTGAGATGTCAGAAATCAAGTTCAGAATTTGGATAGCAAATAAGATCAACAGAATGGAGGAAAAGATGGAATTAGAATTTCAAATAGTAATTCAAAGGATGTCTCAAGAATTCAATGAATTCAAAGACAAAATCACCAAAGATTGTGACACATTGAGGCAAGAACTTGCAGCCCTCAAAGATCTGGGAAATACAGTAGAATCCCTCAGTAACAGAATGTAGCAATCAGAAGAAAGGATCTCTGACATTGAAGACAAAGCTTTGGAATGTTCCCAAATGCTCAAAGAGGAAAAAAGTGGAGAACAAAAACAGATCATTCTCTCAGAGAGCTTCAAAGAGATCTAATATTAGCCTTATAGGAATACCTGAAGGTGATAAGGTTGCTGCAAAGGATGCAGAGGCTTTACTTCATAAAATAATCAAAGAGAATTTCCCAGACATGCCAACAGATTCTGAAATTCAGACAGCAGACAGTTTCAGAACACCGGTATGACTCAATCCAAACAAAAATTCTCATAGATACATTATAATTAGCTTAGCCAAAGTTAATATGAAGGAGATAATTCTACAAGCCACCAGATGAAAGAAATACATAACCTACAAGGGGAAGCACATTAGAATGACTGCAGATCTCTCTGCTGAAACCCTTCAAGCTAGAAGAGAGTGGCCATCAACCTTTAATCTCCTTAAGCAAAACAACTTTCAACCCAGGATCCTGTATCCAGCTAAACTGAATTTCATCTCTGATGGAGAAATTAAATACTTTAATGACATGCACATTTTTAAGAAATTTGCCATAACTAAACCAGCTCTCCAGGATAGTCTCAGACCTATTCTCCATAATGAACAGCACAATCCTCCACCACCAAAGTAAACTCACTTAGAACTTTTGATCAAATTACAACTTCCACAGTGGCAAAAGGATTAAAAATGTCCACTGGACTTTCAAGAAATTTGATACCCAAAATACTGTCTGGTTTATCAATACTCTCAATTAATGTGAATGGCTTAAATTACCCTCTAAAGAGGGATAGGTTGGCTGACTGGATACAAAAACTCAAGCCAGACATCTGCTGCATTCAAGAATCTCACCTTATCTTAAAAGATAAGCATAGACTTAAGGTGAAGGGATGGTCATCTATAATTCAGGCAAATGGAAAGCAGAAAAAAGCAGGTGTTGCAATTTTATTCACAGATACAATAGGCTTTAAACCAATAAAAGTAAGGAAGGATAATGATGGTCACTTCATATTTGTTAAGGGCAACACTCAATATGCTGAGATTTCAATTATTAACATTTATGCACCCAACCAGAATGCACCTCAATTTAGAAGACACACTCTAATAGACATGAACAACTTGATTTCCTCCACCACTATAACTGTCAGGGAATTTAACACTCCCTTGACAGTGTTGGATAGATCCTCCAAAAAGAAGCTAAGCAAAGAAATTTTAGACTTAAATTTAACCATCCAACATTTGCATTTAACAGACATCTACAGAACATTTCATCCTAACAAAACTGAATACACATTCTTCTCCTCTATTTTATTGAGGAGCCCAATGACATGCACATTTTTGCATGTCATTGGGCTCATACTCCAAAATTGATCACATCTTAGGTAACAAGTCTAACCTCAGCAAATTTAAAATAATATAAACCATTCCTTGTATTTTCTCGGACCATCATGGAATAAAAATTGAACTCAGTAACAACAGGAATCTGCATACGCACACAAAAACATGGAAACTAAATAACCTCATGCTGAATGATAGCTGGGTCATACATAAGATTAAGAAGAAAACTGCCAAATTTTTGGAACACAATGATAATGAAGACACGAACTATCAGAACCTCTGGGATACTGCCAAGGCAGTCCTAACAGGGAAATTTATACTGTTGCAAGCCTTCCTCAAAAGAACGGAAAGAGAGGAAGTCAACAACTTCATGGGACAGCTCAAGCAACTGGAAAAGGAAGAACATTCCAACCCTAAACCCAGCAGAAGAAAAAAAATCAGAGCAGAACTAAATGAAATTGAAAACAGAAGAATCATACAACAAATCAACCAATCAAAAAGTTAGTTTTTTGAAAAGGTCAATAAAATAGATAAACCTTTGGCTAATCTAACCAGAAGTAGAAGAGTAGGAGCCCTAATTTCGTCAATCAGAAATGATACAGGCCAAATCACAACAGACTCCTCAGAAATTCAACAAATCCTTAATGAATATTACATAAAACTCTATTCTCAGAAGTATGAAAATCTAAAGGAAATGGATCAGTACTTGGAAACATGTCACCCTCCTAGATTTAGCCAGAAAGAAGTGGAAACGTTGAACAAGCCTATAACAAGTACTGAAATAGCATCAACTATAAGAAATCTCCCCAAAAAGAAAAGCCCAGGACCAGAAGGCTTCACATTAGAATTCTACCAAACCTTTAAAGAGGAACTAGTGCCTGTATTACTTAACCTTTTCCAAAACATTGAAAAAGAAGAAATACTTCCCAACACATTCTATGAAGTAAATATCACCTTGATACCCAAACCATGAAAAGACCCAACAAAAAAGAAAATTATAGACCAATATTGCCAATCAATATTGATGCTAAAATATTCAGTAAAATCCTAGCAAACAGAATCCAACAACATATCAAACAAATTATACATCATGACCAAGTGTGTTTCATCCCAGGGTCCCAAGGATGGTTCAATATATGTAAATGCATAAATATAATACATCACATAAACAAATTAACAAACAAAGGCCATATGATTCTCTCAATTGATGCAGAAAAAGCTTTTGATAATATCCAGCATCCTTTCTTGATCAGATAGCTTAAGGTATAGTAGGCATATGTCCTTCTATATTTCCTTCTATAGGTATAGAAGGAAAATTTCTTAAATTGATGCAGGCCATCTACAGCAAACCCACAGCCAGTATCATACTGAATGGAGTAAAATTGAAATCATTTCCACTCAGATCAGGAACCAGGCAAGAATGTCCACTGTCTCCACTGCTTTTTAACATTGTAATGGAAGTCTTAGCCACCGCAATCAGGCAAGAGAAGGCAATCAGGGGGATCCAAATTTACCAGAGGAGATCAAACTTTCACTCTTTGCAGACGATATGATTATGTACCTGGAAAAACCCAGGAAATCAACAACAAAACTCCTAGAATTGATCAAGGAATACAGCACGTCTCAGGATACAAAATTAATATTCACAAATCTGTAGCCTTTATATATACCCAAAATAGTCGAGGGGAAAAAAACAAAGACTCTATTCCCTTTATAATAGTGCCAAAGAAGATGAAAAATCTGAGAGTGTATCTAACTAAGGACATGAAAGAGCTCTATAAAGAGAACTATGAGACTCTGAGAAAAGAAATAAGATGTTAACAAATGGAAAAATTTACCATGCTCATGTCTGGGAAGAATCAACATTGTTAAAATATCTATACTACCTAAAGCAATATACAGATTTAATGCGATCCCTATTAAAGCACCTCTGAAAGAGGTGAAAAAATTAGTACTTCGTTTTATATGGAAACAGAAAAAACCTCAAACAGCCAAGTCATTAAATAAATAATAATAAAAAAATCAGTCAGAAATAAAACAAATAGGGAGGAATCACACTTCCAGACTTCAGAATATCAATTTACAGTATAGTCTGAAGTCTGGAAGTTATATTTCTGACAAAGGTCTAACAACCAGAATCCAAACTTATTACTAAGAAAAAAATAAGTGATCCCATTTCATTATGGGCAAGAGACATGAACAGAAGCTTCTCTGAAGAAGACAGACACATGGTCTACAGACACATGAAAGAGTACTCATCATCTTTAATCACCAGAGAAATGTAAACCAAAACCACTCTGAGATACCATCTAACTCCAGTAAAAGTATAGCCCACATCACAAAAATCCCAAAACTACAGATGTTGGTGTGGATGTGGAGAAAAGGGAACACTTCTGCACTGCTGGTGGGAATGCAAACTAGTACGTTCCTTTTGGAAGGAAGTTTGGAGAACACTCAGGGATTTAAATGTAGACCTGCCGTTTGTTCCTGCAATTCCTCTTCTAGGTGTATATCCAAAGGACCAAAAATCATTTGGCAATAAAGATATTTGTACCAGATTGTTCATTGCAGATCAATTCATAGTTGCCAAGTCATGGAAGAAGCCCAATGCTCACTGACCCATGAATGGATTAATAAATTGTGGTATCTGTATACCATGGAATACTATGCAGCATTAAAAAAAAGTGAAGACTTTACCTCTTTTATGTTTATATGGATGGAGCTGGAAAATATTCTTCTTAGAAAAGTATCTCAGGAATGGGAAAAAAAATATCCAATGTACTCAGTACTACTGTGAAACCAATTTATAATCACTCACACTTGTATATGAAAAATGTAATACAACTATAGCCTAGGATGAAGGAGGGAAGGGGAGAGGGAGGGAAAGGGAGGTGAGTGGGTCGATAGAGGGAGGGTTCGTAGGGGGACCACACCTATGAAGCATATTGCAAGTAGAAATTGGATCTATTGGGTGTAGAACATAAATGACTTAATGCTGTAACTGGGTAAATGAGGTGAGGGCTATGTTGATTAGTAGGATTTAAGCACTCCAATTTGTACAAATAATCAATGCATTGAATCCCATAATGGCATAAATGTAAACATGATCGATATTAAGACCCAATGACTTAATTAAAAAAAAAAAAAAAAGAAAGAAAAAGTGGGAAGAAGAAAGCAAGAGATTGCAGTAACACAATATACTACAACTTCTCTCTGCTTTTCCATCTTCAAACCTAGGGTAGGACACTTTC
>CAUYON010047779.1:0-16653 GCA_963573935.1 Arctocebus calabarensis
AATTAATAAGGTGCTTTAAAAATATATTCCCATGTAACCAAGTGCCCCGAAATTATTTTTGAAGGGAAAAAACTAATGGTAAAATGAAGAAAGGATAGAACAATGAAAAATATCCACATGCAAAAAACTGAAACTGGACCCGTGCATTTCTCCACTCATAAAATTGATTCAAGATGGTTTAAGGACTTAAATTTTAGGCATGAAATGATAAAAATCCTCAAAGAAAGGATAGGAAAAACACTTGAAGATAACTGCCTGGGGAAAGACTTTAAGAAGACAGACATGGCAATTGCAACAACAATAAAAATAAACAAATAGGATTTAATTAAACTGAAAAGCTTCTATACAGCTAAGGAGACAACAATCAAAGCAAATAGACAACCTACACAATGGGGAAGGATATTTGTACATTTTGAATCAGACAAAAGCTTAATAACTAGTATCTATAGAGAACTCAAATTAATCCACATGAAAAAAGCCAACAATCCCATACATCAATGGGGAAGAGAAATGAACAGAACCTTCTCTAAAGAAGACAGACTAATGGCTAGGAAACATGTGAAAAAATGCTCATTATCCCTAATTATTAAAGATATGCAAGTCAATACCATCCTGAGATATCATCTAACCCCAGTGAGAATAGCCCACATCAAAAAATCTCAAAACTGCAGATGTTGAGAGAAAGGAACATTTTTACACTGCTGGTGGAACTGCAAACCAATACAACCTTTTTAGGAAGGAAGTAAGGAGAAACCTCAAAGAACTTAACCTAGACCTCCTGTTTGATCCTGCAATCCCATCACTAGGCATCTATCCAGAAGGAAAAAAAAAACAAACCAAACCTTTTATTATAAGGACACTTGCACTAAACTGTTTATTACAGCTCAATTTATAATCACCAAAGTGTGGAAACAACCTAAATGCTCCCCAACCCAGGAATAAATTAACAAGCTGTGGTAGGTGTATACCATGGAATTTTTTTTTTAAATGGAGATTTTGCAACATTTGTATTAACTTGGATGGAGGTGGAACACATTATTCTTAGTGAAGCATCACAGGAATGAAAAAGCATGAATCCCATGTATTCAATTTTTATATGAAGACATTAATGACAATTAATGACATGGTGGGGGGTGAGGGAAAGGGAGAGCAAAGAGAGAGAGAAGGAGGAAGGGATGGGGGAAATGAAAAAAAAAATAAAATAGTGACTAATTCTTACGTAAATTGGATATAATTTTAACCAAAGTACATTATTTGAACAGTAACTTTTAATTCAACTTGTTAAGACATTGTTTAGAATATTGCATCAACATTTATAAATGAAATATGTCTGTAATTTACTTTATAATAATATATTTTTCCAATTTTAATATCAAGTATATCCAGAAGTAGTAAAATGAATTTGAAAGATTTCTTCCTTTTCTATTATATATAAGATTTGGCAAGAACTGTTTTTTGAAATTATCTTCTATTTTTATTTATAAATATTATAAATATATATAAATTTATAAATGTTGTAAATATATATGAATTTATAAATATTAATTCTATTTTTTGAAACTTTAAGAAAAAAATGAGTATTCCTGGAAATAATTCTCCTCACTATTTAGAGGCCTTTTCTTTGGGTTTGTTTTTTCTCTCTTACCATCAAAATTTTCCATAATTCCAGTAGCTGGCATTTCATGTGGTTTCTTTGTTTTCTTGGTAGAATTTTGCCTTTTCATAATTTCAAGTTTACTTGTATCTGGGATTGAGGCAAAACTTTGCTGTAAATTATGAAATACTTACTGTTCTTTTTGATCATTTGTAGTCGATGCTATGATGTGCTTCCTGGATTCTCACAAATTCCCCAACCTTTTCGAGACTGAAGCACTCCTTCCCTCAGCTGCTGTGACTATTGGTAGTTGGCTGCTCTCCTCTAAGTTCTTCTCTGGAAATTGCCCCTGGCTAAAGAGAGTAGTCTCATGCAAGGTTCATGTTTGTGAGGCAGCAGATATCCAAACGCTGGCCATTACCACAATTCAGACATCTTTGAGGGGCTTTCCCAACTCCAGAGGTTCCTCAAGGAATCAGCTCAGACATTTGTTGGGACTTCAATAGAGTTTAACTTCTTGCTCTGTCTATCCTGCTTCATTCTTCCACTCTCACTGGTCCTCAACTGGACAGCACAGCCCAATAAATACACTTCCTGCAAAAAAAAAAAAAAAAAGAATATTGTTGCAGTATTCTTTATATTAATGAAACTAGGAACATTTTTAATGTCTAAAAATGTCAAAATAGTTATGTAAATTATGACATTTCCATTCCATGGAATATTATGCGACCATTATAATTATAAAAATTTATCACAGTCTTTAAATATTTGGGTATAACACCCACAATGCCTAGAGAGACAATCGAGCCACAACACTAAGGCTTCCACGGAGAGTGGGGCTCAGACCATTCCTCTTGGGGTCCTGCAGCAGATCGGGGGATGCTCAGATTCTGCCCTGCCTGCCAGCCCTCCCTGGTGCTGCTCACCCAGTGTCTCTGTGAGAGGGGGAATGGCAACAGGCAGAAGGACATCAAATCTGCTTGGGAACCTCATGGACAACTTGGGACCAGTGTGTTTCTCCCTAGCATGGTCAGGGATTGCTCTTCAGGCCTATAAGCCATATCCTGTACCTCTGGCACTTGTTTGAGGCAAGACTTACGATGTTAGGAAGGTGCAGGATAGGAGTGTCTGCAGGTGAGGAAAAGAAGAAAGACACAGCAGGCCTCGGCGGAGACCACCTTCTTGGTATGAACTCATCCTGTCCTGTTTGCAGCAAGCTTTTATACTATTCAAGTGAGCGATAATCAATAACACTTTGTTTGAATTTCCATTAAACTGGGTTACATACTTTTCTTATTAAATTTTCATATCATTCAGAGTAATCTCAAGAGTACATTAGCTTCTGCTTCTTACTCCTAAATGTGATATCATCTGGAGGCTGATTTGCACATTCCTTTTACTGTGTAGGCTGATTGTATTACGATTTAGCTGATGGCTTGCATTAGGAACAGGAAAAGCTTTTATTGCAGCCAGTCTTCCTTTTGCTACCAGCATGTCCTTAACTCACTGTGCCTTGCTCAGTAAGGTCATGCATTTTTTTACTTTTCCATGGCTTACCTCAACTCCCCATTTTTTATTTTTTTGTTAATCTCATAGACGCATCTTAATATTGGTTTTAGTAAAAGAAAGACACATCACACCACCAGTGGTATTACTGTACATAACAGAATTATCATAACTCCATATGGTAAAAAGTGGTGTAGAGCATGAAACCAAGATAATGGGTGAGTTTTTGAAATTCATGAGTTTTTTACTGACCACGTCCATGGGAGCTAGAACAGGTGCTGAAGCATCAGCAATATTTCTAATGACATGGTTTAAAAGCTCAGTTTCCTCAGAAATATTTGAGGAGACCCAGGCTCCTTTCGACTTGGCTGAGATACATTCCCAAGCCAACCATTCTTCTCTGTCATTATACATACAGGGGGTTACACAGACATGAATATATCTATATTCACATCTAAGATATAGTTCCCAAAGCCTGAACAGAGGCTTTAAGCAGGTTCATTTCTACCAAGAGTGGCCTATCTACATCAGACTGTTGTTTTAAGACAGCTGAAACACTACGTGCAAGATTCTCTCTACTGTGCTGTTTGTATATTTGGTTGTAGAGCTACTGCAGCTATAGTGATAGAAGTTAACATTAATTAGTGCAAATGCAATGATTCTCGTTATAAGCAGCGAAACAAAACTTCAAGGTCTTCTCAGAACCTGATTCAACCGAGCCAAGGCATGCTCGGCAGGCCCCTGGTACTACTCACTCCATCAGATTATTGGGAGACAGCGCATAAGTTGGCTGGGTCACCATAAGAATCATGTGCTCTGTCTTGGTAATGCATGATTTTAATGTGCAAATCTTACACATGATGTTCCACTTATGTTCAGCATAGGTGATATTAAAACAACTGCTTTATTGTCACAATTTCCAGTTCCTTTTGTCTCCAAGAAGTAATTTGGCACCTGTAAGCAGGCTGTGATAGTTCTAGTAATACCACTCAGAAAGAAGCCAGTAATACCTTGTTGGACAAAATGTGTGTGATTAACAGAGTCAAGAGTAGCAAAGGGTTGCCACAAGTCAGGCTGAATTTTTTCCTAAAGATGTTTGAATCATATCCTCTGGAAAGCCATTGGTGAAAGTCTGGGTGACATTCTGTGCACCTCAGTTTAGTAAATACACATTATATGATTTTTCACAATGCACATGATAGGTAATGTTAGGACTTTGTATATGACAATAGCTCCTTGGGGGAAAATCCTCCCAATTGTAAGAACCATTGGTGCACAAGGGGACTTGTGGAAGGCGTACAAAGCTGTTATTTTGCTCTCCCTTCATTCCTGATTTTGTCAGGTTCCACTCTGTGATGCTTTCCTGCTCTGATTCATACGTTAGACTCTCAGACACTCACTTTCCCTGAGATTCCAATGCTAAACAAGGTGCTTGGATAACAATGCCTCAAGCCTTGTTTTCAAAATATACCAGGATTTTAGAAGCAACCATAAAAAAGTCCTTTTGTTTGTATCTGTCATATTCTTGTTCGATCCCTGCTCTTCCTTTACTACCCATTAAACTGGTGTTGTTAGTGAACACAGTCGTAGGGGAGGTCCTCGCATGTCAAAGGTCACACTCAAGGTGGGAAGGGAAATAACTCCAATGCAAATTCCCTGTTCCAGCTGTACAGACAGCAGTGCTACCATTGCCAAGAAAACCAAATCAGCTGTCGCTGACTGTTCCCGCTGCTGGACCAGGGCTGTCGCTCGACATGTCACAGCCTTGGTCATTCCCCAGGTTGGAAACTTCGCTTCCTTTGTTGCTGCACTCGGAGGGTAACTGTTGATAGGCAGACTCCGCATCCTCTTGATCATCTGGGTGACAGGTTGGATGTTCCAGGCAGCAAGCCATTGAGGAACTCACTTATTTTCTGGAAATACACAAGCATACCCCTGTCCCCACATTACTACCAGGTTAGGACCATGCCATTGCTGTGTTTCTAGATCCTTCCTCATGTCCATACGGTCAGTTCGTTTCTGTGGTCCACAAACACATTCAGCCGCTGTAACATTTTGTCTATATTCAAAAAATTTAAAGTAGATAAGAGTATACTCAGTGTATTCTTGGGGGTCTCACCTCCCCCTTTTTGTTTATGTAAAAAGGTTTTAATGTCTCTATTCTTCTGTTACAATTGACTGACTAGTGGGAATGTAAGGGAGACCATGAGAGAGAATAACATGATATTGAACACGGAACTGAAGGACAGATCTAGGATATAAACAGGGGCATGATTAGTTTTAAGTTTTTTAGGCACCCCCATGATTGCAAAGCAAGACAGCACATGAGATATTACATGTTTCACCACCTCTTCTGTTTGCAGGGTGGCCTGTGTAAAGCCTGAAAAGGTGTCAATGGTAACAGGTATAAAAGATAATTTACAAAAAGGAAGATAATGAGTAATATCCATTTGCTACAACTGATTTGGCAGGAAATCCTCAGAGATAGCAGATGTGCTCATCACTGGGGTAAAAGGGACACAAGAAGGACAATTTTTCACTCTTTGTCTAGCTTACTCTCGTGTAAGGGAGAATTGTTGTCTCAAGCTGATGAAAGTTGATGAAAGTGCCGATTGAAAGGTTCTGCCAAAGAAAGAAAGAATATTCTAAGGCACAAAACAAAGGAAAATGGGAATCTCCATTCTGAGAAATAATATGATCTTTATTTCCACCTGGATGCAGGTGGGGTGAAATCAAGAAAGGAATTCCACAAGTGGGTTATGGTAGATTGGTGATTTAAAGGTTCAGGGAGGGAAGAAATTGGTAGCATTCCTATTTCCTGAGAGGGACCTGAGTCTGACCTTTCCTGGGCAGGCCATGAACCTGACCCTGCCTATGTGGGGCAAGTTTATTTTGAGCTGATTCTATCATACCAACCTCTTTTATAAGGACGTAGGGTGATGGGTGTGACGTTTATTTGACTGCTTCATGCCAGGGGGAAGGGCTGTGTGGGAAGAATGGGAGGGGAAGAAGAATGAGGAGGGGGTGGAGAAAGGGGGAGGAGAGTGGTATTTACAGGAATTCTTTGGTTTTTTTCAGCCTGAGGTGGTTGGTATCCAGTAGGGTGAGGATATGAGTTGTTTTCTGGTGACTGGTTAATACATGGAGAGATGAGGTGAAGGGTTATTGGTCTAAAACTGAGAATGAGAAAAAATAATAACATAATCAGTGGCTCTATCACATACAATAATTGGGAGTTGTCAGGACTGCTCTTAATCGTGAAAGGACATTTCCACCTAGTAGGGGAATGTTGTAATACCCATTACCGAGACTGATGCCTATTTTTTAGAGAATTTTTATAAGGTAGCAATGTGGAAGACATTGCTCCCATGCTTATCAGAAAAGGGATTGGCTTACCTGCCCTTATCCAGAGTTTATCTTTCCAGGACTGCGTCCAGGGAGTATCTTGACTTTCCAGGGGTTGTCCATCTTTTGCAGCTAGGCTCAGGTCAGGCGTTAGATCTTGGGAGCGACTGGGAAACTAGATCTTCAGGAAAAAACCTCGGCAGTCAGGCTTCCATTGAAGACCTTCGTAGGCTGATTGCTTTGCCAATTAGTCTGGTTTGCTGCACTTAGAGCATGAGCCTGAGGAAGATTTCTTTTGCAGGCTAGGCTCAGGTCAATTGTTAGATCTTGGGAGCAACTGCAAAACTACATTTTCAGAAAAACCTAGGCAGTCAGACTTCCAATGAAGACCTTCGCGGGGTGACTGCTTTGCCAATTAGCCTGGTCTGCTTCACTTATAGTATAATCCTAAGGAAGATTTTGGGGTTTTTTTTTTTAATGTTCCTGGGAGTTTCAAGAAGTAGCCAGCTGTTACCTAATGGTGGAAGCTGATAACTGGAGCTCTGATAGGTGCTACTATACCTTGAAGGTGTGATCAATGAACTCTCATTAGGGAATCCAACAGCCCTGGGGGAATTCTGCCTTTTTTTTTTTTTTTTTTAACCAAGTGAGGTAAGAGAAACAGGAGAGACTGTGGAAGGACAGAGAGGAGGAGCTGTTTGCCAGGGTAGGAATAGACAATGGAAAGCCCTATGGGTCTCGGGAAGCTGATGTTACACACACCAGGAGAATCTGAGAGGGTTTGCAAGATGAAAGTAGAGAAGGAATATTTCAGAGTAAGAAAAACGCCTTAATGTAGGGAATCTCTGACCATTTGCTCAATTTTTTTTACAGTAATTGTTAAGATAAGTGAGTATTGAGAGATGAAAGGTGCCGTGTTCAGGCCAATGTAAGCCACTATCAAGTTTCTATGTTGGGCAAGTAGTATTTCAGAAAAAAAAAATGATATATTTAGGTTTGGGTTCAGGGTAGAGACATAGGGGTTTCAGGTGAGTTAGAAGATAGCTTAGAGGTGAAGAAGGGAGAGTGGTACCCATAGCAAAAACTGGAGGTAGAAAATAAATGAGATTAAAGATAAGATATAAAGTGAATTTTCGAGGAGGAAAAGGAGGAACAAAAATAACCGAAGCGGCTGTTACCCTAAAATAAAGGGAACTTTCGAAGGGGAAAAAGGGGAAACAAAAGGACCAACTAAAGGACCAAGACTGCAACCAGACAGGATTTAACCTCTGCCAGCTGCCAGCTGAACCCAGATCTCTGTGAAGATTCTAGATGAGTGAACCTGGTTCACTGAACTGAACGACTGAAAACAATTGAGCCCCACAGTAGGGCTGGCCAGGCTGGCGTCAGGAAATTACCCGAACTCTCCACTATGACTTTGGTCAAAAGAGGGCTGGGCTTCTGTATGTGACCTGAACCAGCTGGAAGGGTTTGGGCCCACAGTAGGGCGCCAGGGGGGCAAGACTGGGGTGAGAAAGGACTCAGCCCCCACATGCGACCACCAGTCAGGAGGGTAAAAGGAACTGAGAGATCATATACAAATACGCAAAAGCGTGAAAAGAGGGGAGCAGAGAGTAGGAGGTAGCATAAGAACGGGAAGAGGAAACAAGTGAAGAAAAAGGTCTTAGATAAGGCCTCACCTCAGTATGAAGTGGATGAATGTTAGGCACAGTCAGAGAGTGTACCATTTCTCTTCGTCTCGCAGGAATAAGGGTCCATTTGGTTAAGTTCAGTGGGGTATATTTTCAGCACCCCACTAAGGGGCTTTTCCCCAGGGAGTCATGGTATCATATGAAAGGTTCTGGACCCAAGAAAAAAAGATTGTCCCAAGACACAAAACAAAGGAAAATAGAATCCCTGTTCTGTAGAAATCATGTGGTCTTTATATACACCTGGATGAAGATGGGGTGAAATCAAGAAAGGAATTCCACTTGTGGATTATGGCAGATGGGGATTTAAAGGGTCAAGGAGGGCAGCATTGGTGGCATTTCTACATTTCTATTTCCTAGGAGGGACATGAGTCTGACCCTTCCTGGGAGGGCCATGAACCTGACCCTGCCTGGGAAGGGCAAGTTTATTTGGGCAGGTATAACTAATCTATCACTGATGACTTTCTTGAGCCTTTATCAAAGGAAAAAGACTTGAAGGCTGTAAGGTAAGATCAATATAATCATTACCCAAAAAAGGAAAGTAAGGTATTTTAGTATGGTAACGAGTATGTGTGACAAAAATGGGCTCGCAGAGCTTGGAAAGTAAGTTGTAAAGAGAGGTAAAAAGTACAAAAAGTTCCTCCTTAGCAGTGTGGCAATATGCTATAACACGTATGCAGAGTATGCACCATCGTTTAAAATATTAAGAGGTTGAGCAGGAAAATTAGTAAAAGCTATAAGCAAAGCAGCTATTTCTGTCTTTTGTGCTGATGAATAAGGGGTTTGCTGCACCTTAAGTTTCTTTGGAGGTGCGTAAAACCCTACCTTTCCTTTAGAGGTTCCTTCTGTAAAAATTGTTCAAGCCTTGGGTATGGGATTATACTTCATTAGGTCTGAAAATATCCAGGCTCTTCTTTCCATTACCTTAAAGAATGGAATCTTAGGTTTGCTTGTTATGTGATGGTTATTAGTAAAATTGGAATAGCATTCTAATAAGATCTATCAATCCTCATTTCCCTGGATTAATAGTTGTATTTGCTTTTTTAGTATAGGGTTGGTATAACCCTACATGATGTTGTCCTGATAACTGTATCCATCTGAGAAGAATTTTATGCATTACTTTAGCCTCCTAAGAAGAGCACATGAGCAGCAATTTGGTGGGTTGGAGGGAGAGAAAAAATCTATTCAATGATGCCTTTATCTTGTACAATAGCTCCTGCAGGGGAGCTTAAAGTGTCTAACAATACTGCTTGGAGTGGTTTAGTATTATCCCATCTGATTAAATATCTATTTTTAATCAAATCAAATAACTTATCCTAGTCTTTTTTTTAAGGGTAAATGAATTATTCTTCATGATGATAAGTCTGAATTGCCACACAAGAGATCAAAAAGGGGTTGTAGTGCTATATTAGGAATACCAACCAAGGGATGATCCAATTTGTGTCCCCAAGTAATTTGTGGAAATCATTCAGTGTTATAGTCAGGTTTAATGATATTAACTTTCACAAATTTTTCACTGATATTTTACCTAAATAATTAAATGCAGGTGTTGTCTGAACTTTGTCAGGAGCAAAAGAAGGCATAGAAAGGCATTTCAATAAATTTACCATGAGTAAATCTAACGATTCCTGAGTGTCACATGATAAAAATATTATAGCAGCGGGCCAGTTTGCTTGAACTGGTTGAATAGCTTTGTCCACAAACTTCTGACACAAGGTAGGGCTGTTAGCCACACCCTGTGGGAGTGCAGTCCATTGATAATGCTGCATAGATTGAGCCAAATTTCTAGTAGGCACAGAAAAGGCAAACTTCTCTTGGTCTTGTTCCTGTAATGGTATTGTAAAAAAGCAATCTTTCAAATCCACTGCAATTAAGTGGCCAGCCCTCAGGGATCATAAATGGAGAGGGGGTGTCAGGTTGTAAGATGACCATAGGGTACACAACAGCGCCAATGGCTCACAAGTCATGCAGAAGTCTCCATTTACCCAATTTTTTTTTATGACAAGTGAATTTCAAGGGGTATTAGTAGGTTCTATGCATTTGAAAGACAATTGTTCTGCACTAGCTGATGAAGAGCTAACAGTTTTTATGTAGGAAGTGGCCACTGCTCCATCCACACAGGTACCTCAGATTTCCATTTAATGGAGTTTGCTCTCATTTTGTCACTCACAGCAGTGGCTGCCAGGAAAAACCCAGGCCTTGGTTGTTATCCTTTGGATCCATGATCAACGGCTCAGTTTCCTACAAGTTTTTGCCTGCACCTAAGCCAGGGGGAGTCCATCCCATTTTTTTCATAATGCTCTCAGGAGTAAGAATCAACCCCGTATCCTTCATGACATTTCTTGCCCATAAGCTAATTTCAATTTTTGGCAATACATAAGGCTGGAAATATCCTGAATGTTTGTCCTTATCTTTATATTGTAACCAATTCGCACTTTGCGCCTGATACTCAATTCTTCCTATATCGCTTAAGGGGAATTCTCCTTGTTGTAATGGCCAAGGAGCAGGCCAGTGTTTCTGCCCTATCACAGACTTGTCCGCTCCAGTGTCTAATAACCCTCGATAAGTTTTTCCATTAATTATTATTTCACATTCAGGTTGGCTCTCCTTAATTTCTTTCATCAGGTAGGCCCTAGTACTTCCTGACTTACTTGATCTTCAGACATGTAAAGCTGATTTTCCTGAGAAATAAGGCAATAATAATAGCTGTGCAATTCATTGTCCCTGATGTACTTGAACAGGAAGCGTTAAAGCCCAAGAAAGAATAAAAATTTCACCCAAGTAGTCATTGTCTATGACTCCAAGGAGGGCAAAGAGACCTTGTTTTGAAGAACTGCTCTGTCTCATCAATAGGCTGAAATGCCCTTCGGGGCAAGAGTCCCTGAACTCCAGTTGGAATGAGTATTGGTGAATCATGAGGCACTAATAGTCATCTGGTGGAGCAAAGGTCAAGTCTCACACTCCCTGGGGTTGCAGGCTTGAGCTCCCACACAGGAATACAGGGAGCGTTTTGTGGCTTTCCAAGCTGGCCCCTATTATTGTCTGACCCAAGGGAAACACCTTAAAGTTTCCCTGAATTAAAGTGCCATCTTTATGCCACTCAGATTAGCACTCAGAAGCTCAATGATACCCTTTGGCACATCGAGGACCAAGTTGTGAAGTAATGCTTTTAGCTGGTTTAGAGGTTTGCATAGGCTTATCCCGCTGCTGGCAATCCGTTTTTAAATGTCCGGGCTTGCTACACGAAAAACAGGTCATTTTGGTCTTATCTGCTGGTTCAGATTATTGAGCACAAAACCTTCATGCATAATGTTTCCCACGTCCTGACAAGCATGAACCATATCTTCAATGGATGCAGCGTAGCGTTCTAGAGTTCTAGCAAAGTTTTACAGTCTTTGTTATAATTTTCCCAAGCTAAACTTTTTCTCAGAAGTTCACTTGCCTCCTGGTTCTTAACAAGTCTATCAATGGCCATATGCAGTCAATCTATAAAGGGGGTAAAGAGTTTGGATGGCCCTTGCATAATCTTAGTGAACACTTCCTTATTTTTACTTGGTAATTGTTTCTAAGCTTGTGAAGCCAAAGGGGCTGTCTGCGTATAGGCTTCTAGGGGATAATCTAGCTGATTTTGTAATGCTTCATAAGGGTGGTGACTGGTAAGCAGGGCGGCAGAGATGGGAATAGGAGGATTCGAATTCGGATTTCTCCTGTGCTGCTCTACACAGTAATCATTGTAATGTACTCTCCATTGGGCATAATCCCTTAAACCACTTAAAGATGTGCCTACTAGGGACTGCCAGTCAGTGGGTGGAAGGAGACTCCTTGAGGCATTCTCCAGCAAAGATAGTACATAAGGGGCCTGGGTTCCATAAAAGGCCACAGCTTGCTTTGGTTCCTCTAACATTTGTATTTCAAAAGGAATGTGGCATTGAGTCTCTTGTCCTGCTTGCCCTGGCACAGGGTCCTCAATAATAGGAAAGTTAAGAAAGGCCTGGGGTGGCAGCTCCTCGTCCTGTTCAGAAGCCCACGCAATGATTTGTGGCAAGGGCTAGTATTCTCTTTGTTTCAGTCCTCACTGGGAACTCATAAAAGGGATTCACTGGTGGAGGTGGCAAAATTAATTCCTCAGGAAGAATTGCAGGAGGGTCCTCTGAGCTCCTTTCTTTAGCCTTCTCTGGGTCTCATTCAGTGGGTGTTTCCTGATCTGTATTAGTCAGTGCCTTTAGACACTAGTATCATTTTACAATAGTTCATTTTACCATTGGTACTTTGCAAAGAGGAGTGAAACCAAGACTTAGCACATTCCAAATGGTAAAGTCAGAAATAGGAAACTCCTCAGGATCATCTTCCTTCTGTCTCTCACTCGTCTACCTGCCTGCTGTATCCCAACTTTGAAGATCCAGAGTACCACAGTCAGGAAAGAAAGGGCAACAGTGTTCAACACACTGTAAAAATTCTTGCAATTGTTCTGAAGTAATCAAAAATCCTCTTTCCTTAAATATTTTCTTAAGAGTGGTTATATGCTGGTCCCTATCCTTAAACTGAGTATTTCACATAGTGGATCCCCTGAATAAGCCTAGTGAATCACAACACTTACCCTGACTCTTCAACCACAGAGGGGTGATGTACTCACGACTCCGGAATCCCATGGGCGGGGGTCCTGGGGTTCTTTGAGCCCCATGTTGGGCTTCTGTTGCCAGGTATGGGTGTTGGTAAGGAAAAGAAGAAAAAGACACAGCAGGGCTCAGCGGAAACCACTTTCTCGGTGTGAGTTCATCCTCTCCTGTTTGCAGCAAGCTTTTATACTATTCAAGTGAGCAATAATCAGTTAACATTTTGTTTGAATTTCCATTAAACTGGGTTCATACTTGTCTTATTAAATTTTCATATCATTCAGCGTAATCTCAAGAGTACATTAGCTTCTGCTTCTTCATCCTAAATGTGATATCATCTGGATGCTGATTTGCACACACCTTTTACTATGTAGACTGATTATATTATGATTTGCTAATGGTTTGCATTAGAAACAGGAAAAGCTTTTATTGCAGCCAGTCTTCCTTTTGCTGCCAGCATGTCCTTAACTCACTGTGCCTTGCTCAGTGAGGTCATTAATTTTGTACTTTTCCATGGCTTCTTTTGGGAAGGGGCCTGAGAAAATCTTAGAAAAGTATAACATCAGTGATTAAACCTTTAAAGATGAATGGGCATTTGTTGTGTTAGGGGGAAAGACGTTTTCATTTTCCTGAATGCTTGGGATTCAACCAATTGAGGGAAGATACTAAGTACAGGTGCCATGACTTAAGAGAAAGGGCATGACTGCAAGACTTTGCTCCTCTGTCTTCCAGGCCTAGTAATCCAGTGTAAGGTAGAGAGATGCATGGGAGGTATAGCTACAGAAAGACACTTACAAATCTACAAATTAAATTTCAAAATCTACAGTAGATTGCAGTTTACTGTTCAGGAACTCCTGAATTAAAAAGGATACACTAAACTTCTCTCAAACATAGCTTGCATCAGTTTCAATGATATAGTTTGATATTGTGAGAATTTTATATCCCATAGTGATCAAGAGTAGGAACCACAATATTGGCCCCTGAATAGATTTGGTCTCCAAGACAATATAATTTTCTCACTATAAAAAAACCCTCTCATAAATAGTTCTATCAATATATATGCAAATTGTATATTATGGTCTTAGTAAAATGTTAGTTTATGAAAAAAATATGCTATAACACGGATATTTTGCCTTAGTTTGATATCATTCTTAAACTCATATCCCAAGAGTAGGTGTTTGTCAAGAAAATGAAAAAACAAACCACAAACTGGGAGAAAATATTTTTAAATGTCAGATATAGATAGGACTGTTATCTAAAATGTACAAAGAACTCTTAAAATTCAACAATAAAAACATGAACTACTCAATAAGAAATATGTCAAAGACCTTAATAGACACCTCATCAAGGAAGATATGCAGGTGGCAATTAGGCATATAAAAATTGCTCCACGACATAGGCCCTCAGGGAAATGAAAGTTATAATAACAATAACATACCCCTACACACCTGCTAGAAGAGCCAAGATCCAGAAGATTGACAACATCAAATGCGAGCAAGCATATGGAGCAACAGAAACTTCATTCATTGCTGGTGGAAATACTAAACAGCACAGCCATTGGGGAGAGTGTTTTGTGGTTTCTTGTAAAACTAAACATTTGGCTGAACTCAGTGGCTTGCTCCTCCTAGCACTCTGAGAGGACAAGGTGGGTGGATCCCTTGAATTCAAGTATTTGAGACTAGCCTGAGCAAGAGCAAGACCCCAGCCCTGCTAAAAATGGAAAAACTAGCTGGATGTGGTGCTGCACACACTTGTAGTACCAGCCGCTTGGGAGACCAAGAGAATTGCTCAAACCCAAAAGTTTGAGGTTGCTATGAGCTATAATACCATGGCACTGTACCCAGGGTGACAGTGTGAGATTCTGTTTAAAAAAAAAAAAAACTAAACATACTCTATATAATCTAGCAACTGTGCTCCTTGATATTTACTAAAAGGAGTTGAAAACATGTCTACACAAAAACCTGGACATTAATGTTTATACAACATTCATAATTGCTACAATTTGGAGGTTTAAAACAAAAACAATTACAGTTTCTCATGCTGTCATGTCTCAATGGGTCAGCTGAGCACGTCCCCTGAGACCTAGCTCACAGGCAACATCTGTGGTCAGCTGGTAGGCTGGCTGCAGCAAGGGTGATCTCGCAGAACTTAGCTTGTGAAGACAGCACTGCTCCTTTACAGGAGGAAATTCTGCACTTATTCTTATTCTTTTAAAAAATTGTGACTGAAGATTTGGGGTGCTATAGATACATCAGAGCTTCACTACAACCCTGACCTCAGAATTTATCTTAAAAACTAAATATCCATTAATGAAGCATTTTTAACTTCAATCACTTCATCCATTTGAATGGAATTCAAATTCATTAGTTTCATATCACATTCTATTCCATACATACAAAAATTCTCATAATGTATTAAATTTTAAAAAGCTAGCCAGAACCAGTATTCACTTTATAAGTCCAATTTGTAAAAATACATAATTTTATTTAAATATGCATATATGACAGAGAATACAACATTTTTAGTATCAAGACTATATTCACAGTGTGATGCTCATGCAATGATATGTATAGAACGGGATTTGAACAGTTTGTGTAATGAAATTTTGTATATTCATGTAATGGTGGCAGTGAAATGAATTAAGCTAACACATCAGTATGTACAAATCTCAGAAATATCTGTGCAATATCTTGAGTGAAAAAAAAAACTGACTAAATACTATTGCATTTTCATTCTTCTGAAGTTCAAAAAATCAAACCTATGTTGATTGGTTTGATCTAACCATGTCAGATTGTATAAAAAAAAAAAGTGCATCATACCCCACATATGCATGAATGTATTCATAATCTATATGTATTTGACTTAATAAAAAAAAAAAATCAAACCTAAACAACGAATTATCCAGGGTTGCCTGTGTTTCTTGTGAACTGACAAAGAAAAGCAAATGAATGAAGACACCAAATCCTAACGCAGTGGCCACTCAGAAGAGGGGAGGATGATTCAGGGAGCCTGTGTAGGGTTCCCAAAGTACTGGGTGGTGTTTGTACTGGTGTTAGTTATATTGTACTGCCCAGGAAACTATGATATACAAGGTCAGACAATTAAGTTCACGAACTCATCCTAGGAAAGGGATGCCCACCTCACTGCTGAGTATCACTATGGTCACCTTGAAAGTACTCCTCCTGGCCATCTGGTGACTATAAAGATATTCAGCAATGATGTATAGAGCACTTTTCCTAGGACAAGTTCACGAAGTTAATTGTCAGAACTTGTATGATGACAGTTCTCATGGCCAATAAGAAAAAGAGTTCCAAAATTGCTCGGAAAGTGAACTAGGTGCTGGTGTCACTGCATAGCTTCCCAAGGGGAAGTGCTGGTGTCACTGCATAGTATTCCATGGTATACCATGTACCACAGTTTATCAACCCATTTGTGGGTCGATGGGCACTTGGGCTTCTTTCACGACTTAGCAATTATGAATTGGGCTGCAATAAACATTCTGGTACATATATCTTTATTATGATGTGATTTTTGGTCTTCTGGATATATACCTAGGAAAGGAATTATAGGATCAAATGGCAGATCTATTGGTAGATCTCTAAATATTCTCCAAATATCCTTCCAAAAGGAATATATTAGTTTGCATTCCCACCAGCAATTTAAAAGTGTTCCCTTTTCTCCACATCCATGCCAGCATCTCTGGTTTTGGGATTTTGTTATGTGGGCTAATCTTACTGGAGTTAGATGGTATCTCAAGGTAGTTTTGATTTGCATTTCTCTGATGATTAAGGATGATGAGCATTTTTTCATGTGCTTATAGGCCGTGCGCCTGTCTTCCTTAGAGAAGTTTCTCTTCAAGTCCTTTTCCCACCCTGAGATGGGATCACTTGTTCTTTTGTTGCTAATA